>BLFN01000225.1:853817-858817 GCA_014634225.1 Acropora yongei | reverse complement strand
TAAAAAAGATCCCTTTCTGTTAACTGAACGATGGCAGCGGAAATCCTCTCTATCCAGCCCTGCTTGGTGGTCAAGTGTAGAAAAAGAGACGCCTCAGTTCGACTCTTGGTCTTTGTGGCCGACTTATAATTATTCGTCAACGGGAATTCACAGACCAAAGCTACTTAAGCAGAGATGCCTTTAAAAGAATCGGGCAAGAGATAAAGGCAAACATTGTGCCGTTGATCAGAAGCATAATGTTATTTTATCGCGAGGCAATTCCGATGTCTTATAAGTTTGCGGGTTGAGCTTTACTATGGCAACAATTGAAGTGCCCTGTCCAATGAAAAATGGGCGCGTGTCAAAGTAAAGTAAAAAAAGGCTTGTTATCTCGTACTCGCGGCCCCTTTTTACCATCGCTGTCATCCCAAGAAGAACTTTTCTGCTTTTTAGCGTTCAGTCGCCGTATTGTTCTTTTCCCTCCACCTCCCTGGTCACCGTCCCGCAGACTGACAAAATATCCCATGTAGCTTTTTACTGGTGGCGAAAGTTTTAAACCCACTTTTCCTGAAGAGATTTTAATCTTTGTTTGCAACCTTAGCTTCAATAAAACTCGTCACATTTGTGGCCATTTATCCCAAACGATTTTGTTCTATTGTCGTCTACCAGTCTCTTCAGCAAACTAGTGCGGCGCCTTGCGGAGCTCTCGATGTCTTAATGCTTGCAAATGACTCAAAATAAAATAACAATTGTGCAATCATTGTTTAAGAATGAGTTCGTGTACAATAAATCTGTTGAAGCCCTTCAATAAGCCGTCGTGTTTTATCAACTCCTATAACGCTCGGCGTGTCTTTAAATTGATTAAATTTGAAGTGAAGATTCGAACCCGTGGCCTCTGCGTTAGCGCTGCACTGCTCCACCAACTGAGCTATGAAGTCCCATACGCTAGGAGCAGGTCAATTTATTGATTTTATCGTACCCGTGAAAGGAGTGAAACATATCAATATTATGTGAGCTAAGGACAAATGAAGTGAAGATGGGATCATCTTCAGTTGGAATCGCAAATGTACGATGAACTCAATAAATTGGCCGGCTCCCAGTGTATGGGTCTGCATAGCTCAGTTGGTGGACGACAGCGCTAACGCAGAGGCCACGGTTTCGAATCCCGTTGAAGCCACGAAAACATTTTTCGGGTTTTTAGTTATAAATGTCAAACAACGCCTCCACGTAACGAATGGCGATCACCAAGGTCAATATATCTGTAACGGTGTCTTTCTTTCACATACGCAATTCAAGTTCTCTAAAATCAGGCAATGTTAGTTCATGCTTTTGTAATATCAAAACTGGACAATTGCAATTCATTGTTGGCTGGGCTGCCTCAAAACTTATTAGATACGGTTCAGGGGGTGCATAATGCTGCGACGCGCCTTGTCTCTTGTACTCACAAATATGACAGAATTACGCCAGTCCTTAAAGAGCTTTACTGAATAAGAGTAAAGCAGGGTATGGTTACTATTCACTTGGCCTTGGACGCTTTCAAAACTCAATACAAATCTAATATCCTAGTACAATATAAAACACCAAGAGCTTCTCGTTCTTGTGATAAGAAACTCTTACAGGTTCTTAATTTCAAGCTTAAGAATTATGGAAGCAGATCGTATAATTATATAGCGCCACCTTCCAGACGCCATACGGCAACCAACATCGCTTGCAACATTTAAATCCTACCAGAAGAATCATTCCTTTTTAACCAAGTTTTTAATATGTGATTATTTAGTCATCAGTTTATTTGTTTAATACCTTAGTTTCAATTTATTCGTTTTAGTTCATTTCATCTTATTTTTCTACTGATTCATAGAGCTGCACAGGGCTCCGAATTCAAGTATGGGTGCAATAGAAATCTTGCATTATATTGTTACTATGAAATAATACAGAGGTGAAGCATGACTTTTACGGCAAACGGCAAACGGCCCGCAAACAGTAGACAGCTGCGTGTCACAAAAGCCTAAGAGTTTACATTTTTCAACTTGTCTCACTCTTTTGAGAAGTTATTCGATATATCTGGTTAACAGACAAGAAAGGAACTTAATTAAATCAAGTTTCCCCGTGTTTTGGCAAAAAGAAAATTTCACCTTGCCGTTTGCCTTAAACGTGTCTCATCTCGCTCAATTATTTAATGCCTCAGCGAAAATGTCTTATTAAAATAGAACTTTACGTTGGGTTGAGTGTTTTTCGATTATTCCATGTTGACCAGGTTGTTCAATATAGGTGAACTACGCTTTCGCGTTCTTGGCAAGAAAGTATTTCATGTAAAGGTGAAGATGAAAGATTTACTGTTGCAGGCTCGCGTTGTCGTAAGAACCGCAAATGCTAAACCTCTCGTCGTCGTTTGGCAGACAACGCATCGAAACATTGAACTAAAGGGCGTGCCGTACGTGCAGCACAGTTATTTCTCCTCGTTCAACCAATCATATCGTTGATTTGTGGCGTTTTCGTTCCCGTTGACATCGTCATTTCTCAAACTCACAATTATACGACATAGCGAACAACCGATTTCGCGAGACTTTGGGTCTAAAGGCGACTCTCCGCAGCTGCAAGAGTTGCAGTTTCTCGCAAAAAATCGTAAGTAAGTATGTTCTTAACATGATTGTGCTGGATTGTTAGATATTAATCAAACACAACAATTCGATAAGATCAATTCGCCGCAACCCAAATTGCCTAAGAGTCATGGGATATGTATTACAAACTTTGATATACTGTTGTACCTTTGACTACAATGGAGAAATCACAACTGCTACTGAGTCCAGCAGAGTCTGTTACGTCATATCTGATGTTCGTCTTTCCAACATTCAAGCGCCGCGGTGGTCGTTTACCGCGCACGTTCAAGGGCTCATTGGAGTTGTCGGTGGGGTCGGGGACATTCCAAGTGGTCGTTGCATAAGATTTACCATGGTCTGTGGGAACCTCAATGCTAGGTGGGCATTGAATATTGGGAGGTGCAACATCTGTTAAAGAAGTTATTATGGTTGACATCAGATTGACAGTCCAGTGGGATATTCTGTTAAGAATTGACCAATACAAGTGGAAACAGGTGCAGACAAGTGCGGATATTAACTTATTAACGAAATTTATTTATTCAAACCAAAAAAGAGGAGGCCTGAGAAAGGACAGAAACAAAGACAAAGGCGAACGGCAGTCGAAGTGTACAGAAAAATAAATAAATAAAGAAATAAACAAATCACGATCACACGAGTTAACAGTTGCTTAGCAGCTTTGTAATTGCAGTGATTGCAAACCTTTGCAGGTGATATTACTGATGTCTACACTCCAAGAGCCATTTTCAAGGCAGGATATTTTTGACGGTCCTTCCAGTCGATAATGATTTGTAACATTGCAGGTCAGGAAGCAATTTGTTTTGTAATGTACGCCAGACGATGTCTTACACGAAGAAGGAGCAACAGTCCCATGTGAGGGCCGCTTAATGGCTGCACACTTGACAACTAAAGAAAAGAAACAAAAGCTTAAACAACCTAGCTTAAGAAGATATTAATAACAATGTTCACTAAAAATTTTAAAGGTCAGGGAGGGGATGGAAGGAAACATTGAGGCTAAGGAATCGGAGGGAGAATTTGGGAAGAGAAGAAGGTCTGTTAGGTGGCGTGTAATTACAGCCGTAAAAATCTCTCCGTTTGTTCCCCTTTCAAAATTAGAGACATTATGATTGTTCAGTTGAAAAGTGTCTCAGGAACATGACAGAGTGAATCAAGTCTACATTCATGTGACAGCGATTAAGGATACCTGCTTTAATTTCCATTGATGTATCGGAAAATTCGATTTTTAAATATGCTACTGGTAAGGCAGTTTCTCCTGTTAAGTGAGATGATTTGTTTTGCAAATACCGTATGTGGACGACGTGAGCATGACATATTTTCATTTTTTTCTTCTAATCTCCAAACCGCTTGTGCAATTTTAATTCCAGGATACTTGGAACACATTTTGCAGGAATAATGACGGGAATTATCGAGAAATGGCAGCAAAATGACGTTCTAGCTCTCAGTTGATCCGTGTTTGGACACAAATAACCTCAAAGGCGGATACAGCAGTTCTTCTTATGCTTATCTGTACGTTATTGTGGTTTTAGGTTTAATTGGCATTTGTTATATGGCTGGCGTCTTTCCCGCTACAGGGCGCCCATTCATTGGCTAGTTCATGGTCAAATGACATAACGATAAAACTGTTTACCGCCAAATGCCATTAGCGGGCAATATTGCGAAAACTAAGGCGTCAAACGGGAAACAGTTAGGGGACATGATGTCGCTGGAATCTCAGCACGCTTTTCAAAACTTTTATCATCTATAGAAATGGTCTGGTTCATCAATTTGTTTTGCCATATAGCAAATCGCTTAGCGGCTGTCCCCTTAGGGAAAAGCGAATGTTGTGTCCCTCGAATCTCTGATGTTCCTATCGGGACCAGTCATTAATTGTTACCTCAGCCCTATCATTTCCCACGCGATGACTGTTGCTGATCTAATGCTTAAATCCGACAGGAACAAGCTTTCTTCTTTTAAACTGCTTTAGTCAACGCAATATACTACGAAACCTGGCATACCTCGCTTGGTATACTATTCTTTGGCTAAAAGATGGAAAACACAGCGATGTCACGTATGGAAATACAGTTTAGCAATTTTTCACTTGCCAAGTTAATTTTTCCTACTTTTCTCAGCGCCATATGAGGGAGCTTAAGAAACCACAACAAAGACGGTAACAAGAACGTCTCATATTTGCATATTTGACGATAAAAAACAAAAGTTTTGCTCGTTTTGTGCGCGCGTTTTCCATTTTTGTACATTTCGCAAGTGTTCTTGTTCTTTTCACGACAGGGAATGACCCGTTTTGAAGTTGTGCAGACGACGTGAGGATATGATGATGTGAAGATATCATGACAATTTTGTCTTCTGATCTCTGACACGCTGGTTACAATTTAACCCCAGGATAGTTAGAATACGTTATGCAATTGTAAT
>BLFN01000225.1:830149-832649 GCA_014634225.1 Acropora yongei | reverse complement strand
CCTCTGCCATTTGTGTTCCAGCCCCTCCACTAAATCTATACCAACCAGACAACTTGGAATCGGAGAGGTTACCAAGGAGTCGGGCTGCATACGTCACGTCTCTGTTCGAGTCGTTGAGAAATGTGTAGTTGGAACATTCTACAAAAGATTTCAAACAGTTTATCTTGATTTCATGGCTGTTCACTCATTCTTAAAAAAATCGTCAGAACCATTTGAAATAAAATACATCACGTCCCTTACCCAAAATAGTCGTACATGTACACACAACAAACTTGCAACGATAACTCAAGACAAACAAAATAAGGTGGTTGTCATTTTGTCGTTACACAGTCATTAGTTCATCGAATTCTGGCAAATATATCACGTTTTACGCTACTTGGGATAATTTTTCTCTGCATTACAGCAAGGAATTTCAAATCTATCCCAACAGAATTCTAAATGAGCTTCATATTATTGACTTCTCTTCTTGGAAGATTTTCAAGACCAATGAAAAATTAACAACTTTTGTAAATAAAGACAACCTGAAATGTAAGTAATCCCAAAAGGAGAGAGGCACGCTAGTTGAATATTTCGTAATGCTGTCGAGGAGTTTGTCCATATGAAATAATGGGGACTTCATCCTGCAAAGACCCCTGCGGAATCGAAAACTTCCAATGAAGTCTTCGGCAACGGTGGCTATTTTGTCATTATTGCTTCTTGCTCGCATTCTTTATCGTTGACAAGGTACCCTACAAAGATAGTGTGGTGAGAGGACCGTTGAAGCAAATTTGGGGCCGCGAAAGAAAATTTTTACTGTTATGTGTTTTCGTTGTCATTGAAACCTTAACTGAATACTAGTTTAACGTTGCAGTAAGTAAGTCAGTCAGTCAGTCAGTCAGTCAGTCAGTCATTTACCCACATCGCACATGAGCGAAGGCTCGTTTGCAAATGTGCCATAGAGGATATACTGAAACTACAATTTATGTAAGTAGTGTTAACAATAACAATGGTGAGGCTAGATTGATTTAGGCACATACACTCACACACACACACAGCAAGAATTCAATAAAGTAAAAATAATGAAATAATAAATATTGATTGATTTACAAAGAATTCAGTCGCAGTCCCACGAGGTTGATAATGAATGCATTTAGATTGTCAGAGGTCGTAATGTTGTCCGGTAGATCGTTCCAGTGTTTGGCGGCCTGGTAACTGAGAGAGTAAGCAAGTAGGATAACGATGGTCTTGGAGAACCAGCTTGAGATGACCATAAAGGCTGTATTCGCTGCTTTGAAGGATGAACATCTCCCGGATATAATTCGCTGCTTGACCGTGAATACTCTTGTATACGAGAACGAGAGCTTGTTCAATGCGCCGATGTTCCAGCTTCTCTAGGCCGGCGTTCTTTAATGATTCTTTGTGGAAGTTGAGTTCTAAATAATGGGTAAAATGCGTTTTGCACGTGCAAGACGATTATTGGTTGTCTTGCGCTATAGTTGCTGTAGCCGTCGTCGTCGATGAAACTCCTTAATATAACCCCACAAACCAGAGCGTGACTCGGGCAAGCTCGATACCCTGGAGCTCGCCATTCGACTAAGCTGCCAGCACGATGCAAACGAAACCTAAAGCAATTATTTACACTTTGCAGGAGCTAAAACTCAAAGTCCTCGGGATTACTTACCATTGGACACAGTGTCCTTGTGACTGATAACTGTGTAAGAAGCCCTAAAGTGAGACCACCAGAAATCACGAGTTATAGCCTGGATTCTTAGACCGTGGCCGAGGCGTGAATAAATTGTTACGTTTCCTTGGAGATATCCACACATTCTTGTGGTGGTCGCTCCATCTGCATATGTTCCATTCTGTATTTCCAGGTGACCACAGCTGCATGAAACGCTACAATGGTAAAATTCCACCCTTTTAAGCACTAATTTGACTTGTTCTCCTTTATTGGCCATGATCTTCCAGCTGCATGTTTGATTGTATCGGTAGTAGCGGTAGTAGTAGTAGTAGTAGTAGTAGTAGTAGTAGTAGTAGTAGTAGAAGTAGCTGTAGAAAGTTATTTCTCCATTCGTACCATTAAGAATTCTGTGCTTCCCTGGGCACTCTGAATAGTTAACAAGACAGGTAATATAGAGCAGAAAAATATGACTCTGAAGTGCTTGAAACGTGTTTCAGTAATGACAATTTAGCCTTAATCTGAAGACTAAAAGAGTTTGACAACCAAATATGTTTCATTAAATTTTCGCAGATTATAGGCCGTATAGCCGCCGTCTGAGGACCCTTCAGTATATTTAATGGTGAAGGACGCCAGATAGCCAACACCGATACAAAGAGACTTGTGGTCTAACATATTTGGCTCTGTATCAAAACGTGGCGTTAATATCTCAGAATCAATAATGATGTTCGAAAAATAGGCTCAAAGCAAAGTGAACACACGTTACACCAGCCCCGTGGTGGTGCAGCCATTACTGTACGCATGCACACAACCATGGCAAACATTGTTGTCTCGGCACTTTCT
>BLFN01000225.1:820149-822649 GCA_014634225.1 Acropora yongei | reverse complement strand
GTTTTGGAACTTTTTTTTTGGCATTTCAATTATTTTGAGAAACTTGCATGCTATCGGGTTTCGATCCTGGGAAGGAGGCAGTAGATATATGTGAAAATTTTTTGTTCACACAGTGCGGAAAAAATCAAAGGTATCCTGTGGTGAGCTCGTGGAGTAAGTAAGATACAGTGTCAGGGAGGTGATATGGTGAATTATCACGCCTATAGAGTGGTTGCAAATGCAGTTTAATACATTTCTCTGTTTTACGATTTCATCCGTATAAAAGCATTCTTAACGACCATTTCATGATTGCATAAAGGCGCCTTCCGATCTTGAGACGATCGGAAATCGATTACAAACTTTCCATTGTTTACGCCTGACATCCCGGCTGATTCCCCAACCATTCCGAGCGCTCTCCACGAGCTAAGGAAAAGAAGGTAATTTGTAGGAGTAAGGTAATAGACCTAGGAAAGATTTTGAATCAATGGCTAACAAAGTCTTAGATAGTTAATCAGATGTGATCCCTTGGAAGGCGCAAAATTACGTTTTGCCTGAAAAAAATGCAAAAGTGAAAGAGTTTCCAAAAAATTTTTTATAAGTTTGCAGTTGATTCGTTCATGTGAAGCCAAATTTGATAGATTGATAATTATGGTATTTTTGGATCAGTACTCCTTCGGTTTAAACTCTGAGTGGGATGAATTATTGCTGAAGCTGAATGCCAATGCTAGACGAAAATACTTACAAAAAATTAAGATAAGCCAGCTCAGAAGAACGTTTCTTCTTTGCTCCATCTCTCATCCAGCCTTCGAGGAAAAAAAAACATTCTCACATGAAATTTACCAGCGCAGCACAAAGGCACGTGTTCCAATAGGGAGATAAGAAAACGAGGAGTAGTAGGGAGGGGTGATGGTAATGGGACGTCGATCATTTGTAAAATGGGATTTGATAAAGGGAAAGGGAAAGAACTAATCATAAACAGGAAGGACTGTTTTGATTCACTGCCTCTGGAGATGGAGACAAGCTTCCTGTCTCGAAGACAAAATTATTGCTCTTGACATAAAGGTGCACGCAAAAGGGAAGAAACTTCGAAGTTCATGTTAGATTGTCGTGGGAGTTTTCGTATTTTAGTTCCCTCACTTACAAGAGCATTTAAAATTAATAGCTACCATAATATTGATACCAACGCTAAAATCACTATACTCGGTTTAAGTTGGTAAAAATGTAAAAAGAAAAATGTCATCATTTAAGTGTTAATTTACAGCCCCCCGCTACATCAAAACTCAAGAACTAGAATAAAATCAGTTTTTCACCTTATTCACTGTATTTTATTGCTTTAGGTTATTAAAATTTGTCTTAAATTTTAACTGATGAACTAAACACAAAATCCCCCCCACATATCGTTCTAAGACAATAGAGTGTTAATGAAAAGACGTGTGACTGATAAAATTGTGCATCTAATTGCGCAACTAACTAGCTACGAGAACAGGATTAAACATACGCAATAAGACTACTGAAACTTTTGAAAAACTAACGAAACATATTTACAAAACTAAAGAAGTGTATTGCTTGCTCGTTCAGTCGTGCATATAGTGAAAGCACACTTAGCTAAAAAGGTTAGTTTCCAGATACTCCACTGAAATGATCTCAAAGCAACCAAATAACTCAAATGAACTTAACATAAAGCATTCCAACTGGAAGGAGGCAAACCCAAAGCTATTTACAAGCTGAGCCGAGGAGTCGAACAAAGAACTGCACTGTTCCTTTAACTTCAAAGGAAGAACGACACATTGATAAAAAATTTTCCTGTTTTTAAGTTTATAAATCAAGCAAAAACAAATTAATAAATTCTTTTTTCTGTTCCAAATCAACAATTTCCGCTAGTAGGAAGTTAAAAACTTCGTAAGCTGCTTGTTGTCGTCTATAGTTACCTCAATAACTTGCGTGACATGAAATGGTATATATGCATAAGTTGCACTTATGCAAATTTCAATTTACTGAGCATAGTTAACTATGATTTAATAGAATAAAGATGACTGGATCTTTTAACAATATATATCGCTCGTACTCTTCTCGAACTCGTATGTGTCCAGGAGAAAAAAACTGATCTTCCCTCGTTAACACTAAACCTTTCTGTTCATATGTATCTCAAAATTATCTTTAGTGGGTAATAAAAAACTCTTGACGCGGTACGTTTCCCTCGAGCGCGGCTCATGTAACACTGCGTCAGAAGAGGAAGTAGCCTTGCTTTTACACTCTCGTTAGCGAATTAGATACTCAAGGGTGTGAGGTCCAGGAGCAAAAACTGATCTTCCCTCGTTAACACTAAACCTTTCTGTTTATATGTATCTCAAAATTATCTTTAGTGGGTAATAAAAAACTCTTGACGCGGTACGTTTCCCTCGAGCACGGCTCATGCAAGACTGCGTCAGAAGAGGAAGTAGCCTTGCTTTTACACTCTCGTTAACGAATTAGATACTCAAAGGTGTGAGGTCGAAAAGGAGACGGCTTCTTTCGTTTCAGA
>BLFN01000225.1:807649-810149 GCA_014634225.1 Acropora yongei | reverse complement strand
AGGGACATCAGTGCCCAGTTACGCTTAAATCTAACACATATCAGCTAAATTAATGAGGGGATTAAATTTGCATAAGGTTGATTGACCACTATTTTACATATATTCCTCTTTACCTTGTGACAAGCGCAGTAGTAGTTCTTGGAACTTAAAAGTAAAGAAGAGAATTTTAACTTACATATGAGATTAAAAATACTTTACCTTAAATAACTTTGAGTGTTGATTTTGTCGGTAATAGTGTTTCAGAAGACGGTAACTCACCTCTTGGTGTGGATAACCTGTGATTCTTTGCTGAGGAAAAGAATGTTGCTGCACAGCCACACCCACCAACCAATCAAGTGCAAACATGGATTTTTCAAATACCCTTGGGTGAAGCTTTGAAATGATGCATGGCTACAAAAATCTCCTAGTGAGGGGAGGGTTTCACTTTCTGGCCCACGGACTACTCAGTTTAGCTGCCAAATCAACCGCTGTGACGCTCTTTCATTTCAAAAATCGTTTCAATTTTCCACATATTGAATAGATTGTTAATACCAAGCAAATTCTCCTTTCAGAAGGAAAGATTGTCAAACGATTCTAGTTGGTTGCCAATACTGCTTGCATCGCCACTGCATATAATGCAATGGTCACTATGATTTTTGCAAAACGTTTTTGACAGAGTTGGCTTTGATTGCCGGTCAATTCAGCACTTGTTGCTAAATTAGTTACACGATGCTCTCTCAGCCTCAGGCTGGAAACCATTAACATCAATCACTTTCCGAAAACTTAACATCGACTCAGTGTGGCTTTCTTCAAGGCGCCTCTCAAACCAGTGACTACAAATGAAATTTTAACATTAGTTTGAACGGGTAACGTCTACAACTAAAATAAAACGAAAATGAGACGGGCTGTTTAGCACAATGCCTACCGTACTTTACCCGACCCTTTGAACTTTCCGTTACTCAATGTGTATCTTACCATGAGGTCGTAAAATGAAACCTTAAAATGAAACAACAACAAAAACAAGGCACATCAGTGGATGTTAAAGACGCGAGCAGCATATGTACAACTAATGAACAGAGATGCGACCAATCCTCAATGATAAGAAAAGACACTTTGCATACAAATGACTGCTTTTAAAAGTTGCAAACGAAAAACAGACAACAAACCAGCCAATATCCGCAAATTAAATTCCGCGTCTAAGGTTACTAATTCAGGTAACCCGTATGGAGAACATATTCGCTTTGGCAACGAGAAACGTGTATTCAAGACCGGAATACCCAAAACACCATTCAACATGGATATGACGCTATCATAATTGTGAAATTGTTCTGAACAGTATTTCGAATTGATTTAACACGGCCAATGTCAATGACGACGGATAAGATATTCTTCACAAATACCATGGGATGTCACATTAAAAAAAGGCTTTTCAGCCCAGAGCACCCGCACTTCTTTTGCCTCAAAAAACGAAAAAGGATATATCTGCTGTAAGGAGGATGACAACAGTCTGAGATAACAATCCGGCAAGTAAAGTAAAAAGGTCCTATTCTTAGCGGAAGGAGGCATTTTGGAAAAACACAAAATTGTTTGGAAGGTGTTACTTGTCTGGTACTGCGTTAATACAAGCGATCAGCAAATTCTCTGTAAAATTAAAAAGAAAAACATCAGTTGCTATTGCTGCAGTTTTGCTTTACCTGTGTCATCGGCGAATTCCCTGTAAAGTTAGGGTTAGGGTTAGGGTTGCTATTGCAGTTTAGGTTAATCTGTTTCCCATGTGAGAAAATGCGAAAATGCGAAAATTACTTATTATTCTTTTAGTATTTATAGGCCCTTTGGCCATTTCAGTTTGGAAGGCGTTAAATGTAATCTATTTCTTGTTCTTGTAACATAAGTATTGTGACAATTTTAGAAAAATATCAGAATGGAGGGCATGCTCAGGAGTTGGGATTTTCAATCAAAACTGGAAATGATTGCATAGTCTATTGAAGGCTTTTTTAGCCGTTTCGTAAAGGAAATTATGAGTTGTAACGTATTTTGTGCATCACAAAGGAATTCAGGGTAAGTACAAAGAAGAACACTGAAATATATAGAAATTAATGAACAAAAGAAGGAGAGAGATATGTCATTTGTTTACATACTTTCTGATTGTCCGGTTTGGTCTGAGCCTGTTATGGTGAGAGTAGAAGATGCAAGAGATTGTACTGTGGACAAAGGAAAATTGAAGAGACCGTCTTATTTCTAAAGTTATTCTGCTATTGATATGTTTTGTTGCTGCTTTTATTTTTCTTTTCTTTACTGAAATCCAATGAAGCGAACCTGGGGTGAAATAGATGGGGGAAGAAACCGCATCTTTTTTCATTGCAGACATGGTGTCCATTTTACCAAAAATGCGACTGGAGCTTCTGCTGGACATACTAGCTGGAGAAGCACTTGGTGCTACAAGGATTTAGATAGAAAATTGCACACTTGAGTGCCAGTGATGACAGATATTAAAACAAAATGCCCAACATTTCAAGTTTAA
>BLFN01000225.1:685303-687803 GCA_014634225.1 Acropora yongei | reverse complement strand
AAGTACAAAAATAAGGAAAGAACTTTGAAAAAAGAATTCTAATTCCTTAAAATGGCTAAAGAGACAAGTTGTCATTTGTTTCACTTACTTAGTGGTCCTGTGTATGGGGAGACTGCAGTCATGGCAAGAGGGATAAACACACGAGAATGAAACCAACCAAATAAACTAGGTTATTAAACTAATGACATCTAATAGGCAAAGTGCAGAATACGCCGACGACAATGAAAAGTCTTAGGGATGAAGTTTTATTTTTTATTAATTTGAAGTTTGAAAAGAGGTCTAAAAACAAGTGAAAACGACATCAGTGCAAGAGAAATGCAAAAGCTGGCAATATTCATCAGAAAATGTTGTGTTACCATAATCGTCGAGCATTAAAAACACTTAATGACGGACATCCATTCCGATGGTTTTAAAATAAAAGTGAACAAATTAACATAAAACATTAAATTTTTATACGAAGAAGTCGATATTTATCACCTGTAATTGACGTTGTTGGCAGTTCAAACCCATAGCTAGAGCAGTAGCGGAAGTCACAATTGTTATACGGGTAGACAGGTGACAGTTTATAAACGTAAAATCCACTGCAGTTGCGAACACTGACGAAGGTTGAGTGACGACAGCAGCCACTGTATCCTGTAAAACAAACTTTACGCAGAACAGCGCCATCTGACACGGAGGGATGTCCTCCACTGAGCCATCCCGGATACCTAGCACCACAGTGACGCATCGTGACGCAAGAATCAGCCATTTGAGTTCTTGCCTCTCCACCAAAACGGTACCAGCCAAGCAGTTTGGTAGTATCATTGCAATTAAAAAAAACCCTTTGGTATGTCACAGCTCTGCTGCAATCATTTAAGAATTGGTAGTTTGAACACTCTAAAAAAAAAACAAAACAAAAGAAGACCCAACGGAATAATAGGTAGTGGATAATTTCCATCATTACTCTTGCATCAAATGAGGGGAGAAGTGAAGGTTTTAATTTCCATAGAAACTATGAAGTAGTGTGAATGAAACACGAGAACTTGGTATCAATAAACGGTGATTAGTGAGGATATGAGAGAAGTGAGTCGTGTAATAGCTTTAGATCATCTCTGATAATTCTACTAGACAGGAGTGTCGAAATGCTGGGTCTTGAATCGTAACTTTTTAAGTTGCACTAATTTAAAGCTTGAGTATCCGCAAGCTATGAAAATTTGGTTTTGTCAAACGAGTTGAAAAGGGTGAAATTACCGCCGTGAAAGAATTAAAAAGCAGAAGTTTCGAGCGCTCAAAAAGTCAGTTTTCCAATACTTTCAAGGTGGTAATTCGATCTTTATCAACTCGTTTGATAAAACCAAATTTTCATGTTTAACTCCCTCACTGATGCAGTACCACAATCTATCCAGAAACTAGAAATTTGTAGCTTCAAACTATCTCTGGAATCAAACAAATTGACAAAAGAATTGACGTCGGCTTCGTTATATTTTTACGGGTAAAAGTAGAAAGGGTGAAATTAGACGCTTGTCAACTTGTTTAATACTAAACACTCGAGGGGGTCCTGTGTTTCACAACTGTCACATCGAATCAAATGCTCACAGCAAATTCAAACCACTCACACAAACTCAAATCACTCAAGGCAAATTACAAATCACTTGCAGCAAATTCAAATCACCCACAGCGAATTACAAATTTTGACCCTGCTAGGCACCTACAGTGAACGGTGCAAGGTGATCTGTGACGTCATTGCGGGGGCCTGGGGAAAGAAGTTTTAATGGCGTATCCCATAAGCCAAAGCGCGCACCAATTCAATCTGTTTACGAATCATGGCGGCTGGTCTGCGTGATGCGAGCTTGATGTAGTTAAAACTTTCGCCATCAACAAGTGGGAAGACATGTCACTGGTTAGTTGGTGCAATGCGGCTATTACCAAGAAGAGAAACTCTGGGTTGTTGAATAATTTAACAGCTTTTGTCGAGGAGCGTTGCAAACAATCCGAACGTAAGCTAGATGTATTCGGGCGTTGCATTGTATGAAGTTAGGTCTTTTATTTCTTTGTTATCTCTATGAACAGAAAATGTTACTCGTATTAAAGCTGTTACTGGTTTTTTGTTTGTCTCAATTTTAATTAAGTTCCCACGTCCTTGGAAATCCCGAGGAAAGATATCCGGCCATGAAAGACTCAACTCTAGTCAAAGCCGGACAGCTAGCTTGTTTAGATCTGTAAACAACACTTCCACCGCAGCATTAAATTAAGAACGTCATCAAAATGTGCTCACTGATTGAAGGTAAATTCAACATTCTTCAACCGGAAAGAATCGAGCGCTGACAAAATCCGAACATTTGCCAAGATAGCTTAGTAAGTAAGATTTTGACCTTTCACTTTCACTCTAATTTATAATAAACATCTCTCTTCCATGAAACCATTTCTTTGTCGCAAACCATCCTGCATGGTAGCCGAAAACGAATTGAATTGGTGCGCACGTTGGTTTGTGGGATACGGCATTGAAAGGTTTTCCCCAGGC
>BLFN01000225.1:680303-682803 GCA_014634225.1 Acropora yongei | reverse complement strand
GTGTTACTGTAAACAACAAATTGACACTAATACACACAGTCCTCGCAACTGCTTACCATCGGACACAGTATCCTTGTAGCTGATTACCGTATAAGAAGCTCTGAAGTTAGCCCAACTGAGAGAGACAATAACAGCCTGGATTCTTAAGCCGTGACCAACGTGCGAATAAATTGTTACATTTCCTAGGAGATAACCACAGATTCTTGTGGGGGTGGAGCCATCTGCATAGGTTCCATTCTGCACTGTTAGGTGACTACAGCTGCATGACAAGCCACACAATCGATGATATGAATGCATTCTTTCAAGCACCAACTTGACTTGTTCTCCTTTATTCGCCATGATCTTCCAGCTGCATATTTGTATGTTTAGGCGGTAAGAGCTCTCGAAAATTATGTTTCCATTCGTTCCATTAAGAATTATATGCTGCCCAGAACACCCTAAATAATTATTACAAGACAGTCAATGTGTAACAGAAACCTCTGATTGTAACTTGTTAGCCTTTAAAAAATTTACTCGTGCTTATTTATTCCAAATTGCACTCGAAATCATGTGATTATACCTATAAAAACTAGAAATCCATTTACTATTGAGTATATTAGTCCATCAGCTAGAGGAGTTTTAAGGGAAACAAACGAAACTTGTCTTATTTTGATCTGTGCCTCTTTATAGCAGCATAAAAATGTATAATAGCAAGGCATAGAACGATTGATTCACTTTTAAATCGGAGTTCTTTTTAAAATATTCTTTTTAAAAACCACATTTTTTTGCGATCATGAAAGTTAAAGTGCTTATATTGAGACCAATAATCAGACGTCGTGACGCGACATAAGACGTCAGACAGCTATAAGATTGGCAAGTTTTGTCGTTACCATGTTTGTAGTTCCAAATTTGTGCTTGAAATGCGATTCCTTTACACTATAGGTAACGTTTTAACCTACTCGCCAAAATCCAAGATGGCGGCTAAAAGGCGAGTATTAACGGTAGATTTAAAATTTAATTCTCATAGTGAATGCTACCTTTCCATCCTTGCTTTTTTTCTCCTAATAGTCGGAGATTAAGATAAGATACGTTTCGGTTGTTTCCCTCGAGTGAGCCATTAACCCTTATTTTCGAATCTCAGCTTATGGACTATATATTTGCCGCGGATTATGAACCGTAGGCGGTGTCTCAGAACCCCTTAGTGTTCTTGATACTGAGGGGTGTCAGTGAGCCCACCTCCGGGCGGAGAGTTTTGGGATATGACTTGTGTTCTCTAAATAAAAAAATGGCGTTTATATATCAAAGACAAACAGGACGTGAAAGGGCTCATGAACAGAAACGTACAGGCGAATCCAAACGGGATTGTAACGAGGACTGGAAAATGTGGATGTGGGAGTCCCTAACGCTCACTGTCAAATGTGAGTTTTAGACAACACAAGACGACTCTTTCGTGTAAGCCAATCGCTTCCTAAAAATTAAAACGTGGGTTTCATGAAAACTTGATTGTCTCATTTTTCTCTCCCCATTCGTTTACTCTTGGATCATTTAACGTTACTTATGTACCTTCCCTAAAATTTAAAGAAAGACTCACTGAAGACATTACCGTTTTGTCGAAACTTGCAAGGCATTGGTCATGGTTTTAAAGTCCCTTGAACTCACGATTACATTAAAACACAAGGGAATAGCCTTACCCATGCTAGTTTCTGAGAAACATTCCTAGTAGAACAATCCTTATTACTAAATTATGTCTTTCAGTCAAAAGGACACTGCGTTTGAGACTAATTTCTTGTACCAGACCACTTTCTCGTGACTTCCCTAGCTAACGTTCTGAGTCATTCGATTTATCCATATTTGCTTAAAGTTCGTTTTTTTTCTTTGCCGTCTTAGTTGTTGATCAGGTTGTTGTTGTTTTTCATTGAAATCTATTAAATAAAGAAGTTCACTTTTCTTACCTGTAGCGAGTCTTACAGAGGCAGAAGGGAGGCTTAGCTAGAACGTTTTTCGAAATGCAGCAGAGGAGTTGAACAACGCGAACAAATCGGTGTCTAATAAAATTTACCCGTTGCATTTTTCACTTACTTTGTTGTCCTGTGGTCGGGGATGCTGTAATGGTACGAAGGATAGACGCCGCAACAGATGGCAAGGTGGACAAAGAAAAATAAAACAAACTGTCACACAATGAAACTTATTTTTCTATCGATATGCACTCGTGAAGAGCGATGTGACCAGCTTGGCATTGAAGTCTTAAAATCTCGTGATCTCTTGGAACCTTTTCTTTTATTTTGATCTGGTTTTTAGGAGCGTTGCATGTTTCCAGGATCAGTTCTCTCGGCCCAGATCTGATCCTTAGATAGCGGCATTTTACGTTCTCTCCAAAAATTGTGAAAATGGTCGTGTTTCTGAGATAAAAAACTATTTGCGTTAGTTCTTGTAGTTAATAATATAATAATAATAATAATAACAATAATAAAGTATACTTACACAGCGCTGTTTATATAAGAATGATCAGTAGCGCTTAACA
>BLFN01000225.1:474564-477064 GCA_014634225.1 Acropora yongei | reverse complement strand
GTATGGCTGACCACATTTGCCAGTTTGCCACTGAACGGGGGATGTGCCTTAATCCCAAAAAGTGTCAGGAAATGCTCATTAACGTTTTGCAGTATCAACCCATGCTACTCGGTCCTTTGCAGTTAATGGGCTCAGTAGTTAAACGTGTAAACAGTTATAAAATTCTTGGCATTCACGTAACAAATGATCTGTCATGGGATGAACATATAGATTATGTTTTCAATAAAGCGAACAAACGGCTTTATGCCCTTCGTTTGCTAGCGAGATCAAAGCTTCGAGCTGTAGATTTAATTGCTATCTATTGCGCCCTTGTAAGATCAATCCTCGAGTATGGATCACCAGTTTGGGCCGTTCTACCAGATTATTTGAGTAATGTTGTTGAGGGCGTGCAGACGAAGGCCCTCCGAATAGTATTTCCTGGCCTGGCGTACAGCGAGGCTCTATAGTCGCGGCTGGTCTCCAGACCTTTGCCACACGTCGTAGACAAGCTTGCGTCAAATTTTTACACGATGCTCGCGCGCAAGAACCATTACGCTCAGTACTTACATCTACTGCATCGCAGACAAATTATCATGCTTACACGCTTAGGTCAGGAAAAACGAATTTAATTAGACAACCGTGTAATAAAAGGAGACTATGTCAATTCGTAACATATAAGTATTCATAGTATTATATATTTTAGTATTGACCCCAGTCGTGTAATTCAGCCTTAGCTGCAAAACGGAAGGAAATAGACATAGTATCATTATTATCAGTATCATTATCAATACTTCTTAACCAATAATTAGCGCTATCTATGCTTCGAGCAACCGGCCCCTGTACTTATCTATGGTATATCTATGGTAGTTAACGCTGGTTGGTGCTAGCCTTGCTTTAAGCAACTCGAAACCTGGTGGCTTATGCTGAGACTTAAGGAAACACTTCGCGACGTTTATCTTAGTTGAGCGTGCATGTAATTACGAATATTTCTGGACGTTAGTGGAACCCATATGGAAAACCGAAAGAATGCACACCGCGTGTTCGATTTCATCGATAGGAAATATATGCCATGCCACAGAGAGTGCTAACCTGTCTTAACTCCACATCCACTGCAGTCGCGTATTTTTCCAACACTTCTCTCATGCTACCCACCGGCTGTCTCATTTGTGACATAAGCTTTCCAATCGCGCTAAGTACCCACGCCTTTGTACCAGGATCTAACATGCAAAAACAGATAGATTTGGTTTCTTTGACATACAGCGAAATAAGTCAAACATTCTTTTATGACAGAGGTAGCTGGTCCAACAAACTGAGTAAAATCACTCGATTTTCTAACTACCTTCAAACTTTCTCTCCAGTAAAGTTATCAGTTCTTCGAGAATGACCTCAGGTTCATACTCAGAGGCTGTGTAAGAGTATTCCCCTAGCACCTACAAAAGTGATAAAAGGATAACATTTTTAAGACTATATACAAACATTGATGGAGCATATTTTGCAAGTTATAAGTTCTCAGTGAATCCTGGTAGTTCCACTCCTTTGTGGGGCAAACAGAGACAAAATTGCAACTGAAATGTGGTCCCTTGAAGAATTCTGTGGAACTATCCACAGTTCATTGCGAACTTACCACTTGTAAAACAGACACTTTCATAGACAGTTAATCAAAGCACAATGAAGCACAAAATCCTATTTGAAATCGCAATCCTTTTCCAAGAGTAGCTTTTGTTAAACTGTTTCAGCTCGACGTATTTCTATTCTCTTAAGCAGTTTTACTCACCCAACAAATAAGTCTGACAAGAATGTCTGATAAAACTGGTTTTTCAAGTAGATCCATGTACGACATGACAGCAAATCGACGGATTTCGTTGTCTGCATCTTCGTCATCTGTTCCTATGAGCACATGTGAAAAGTAAAATGCCAGACAAGTCACAAAAGCGTCGAACAAAATAATGAAGATGATCACGTCACCTTTAAGAAGAAATATTAGAACGCTTTGGCAAGCGAAGTTTTCCACCCACGGACGGAAATCGCAAGTGAACATTTTGCATGCCAGGACAGTGTTCTCTCGCCGATTTTTAAGGTAATCGTCTCTACTACTAGATACTTAATAATATAAATGCGGTAGTGTGAAGACAGATTAAATAGAAGAACAGCTCACTTCCGGTTGCTGTCCGTGGCTCAAAAAGGTCACGTGCTTTACATCCTAATGAAGCAGCGTGACGCGCAAGTTTCTCAAACTTGTCAGTTGTGACCCAGTCCACAGGGAGCGGCTTTGCTTGCGAGTGAAGTCGCAGCGCCTGTCCAAATTCAAATTCAACACGCTTTGGTTTACTTCGATTGGGTTTGAAAACACAAGGGATCTTTAATTCGCATAACTTTAACGTGCTAGTCTACTGATGTTTTTAAAAGCCATTGCGATCTTCCGCAGCCACATTTACATCTTCCCTAACACTTACGACCACTAAGGTAGGGCAAAACCGACTAACAGTGTGCGGGATTTCTAGCAATTCAATCCAATTCCATG
>BLFN01000225.1:431993-436993 GCA_014634225.1 Acropora yongei | reverse complement strand
ACCCTTTGTAGGCCATTTTCCTCTCTTCTATTAAGCATTTGCAGCTCGATCTTTCATTTCCACTTCAAGACTCAATCCAAGACGCCATTTTGGTCTGTAGAAAATGCCGCTGACCATCACCGCTCTCCCGGAACTAAGCGTATGAGTAAGCGATTCCGCTAAAAGCTGGAGGTGACTGTGCAGAATTTCTGTTAAAACCTGGTTCAAACGTAAATCATTGTAACGAACTGTATTTGCCCATTTGCAATCAAAGTTCGTCTTCTAACACAGTGGGCATGTTACTTGAACTAAAGCGTTTCAAAGTGGAGATGTGCAAATCTGTATGCATCTAAAAACCTTTCTGAGACCTTTTTTTGCATCAACAGTTCAAAACCTTTGACGGATGATTTACTTAAAACAATTGGTCGCTAATCGGTTGTTTTTGTGGGGCGCGGAGAGAAGATCAAAACATTTGCCTTCGTAATAGATTAACATTTGAATGTGTACTCAGCACATAATGCGTGTTGTCACTTGTCATTACAATCATGATGGGGATAAATTTGCAGTTCTTGTTGATAACAGTAATCAGCTATTTATATCACCGTCTTTGCTTGAAAAGATCAGTTACTGGTCGCTTAGTTAAGTTAAAACAGAAAAACCTCTATTTGGCGGTCGCCAAATAGAGGTGGCCGTTGAATAGAGATATGAACTTTTAGTGACAAGTAACCATCGAATGCTAGTCAAAACAGCATTTTAATGACTAGTGATTCGGGAAGTAAGAAATTGGCCGTGAAATGGAGAGTGGCTGCTTACAGCCATTTTTAACAGAAAAGTGTTTTTCGGACCTAGGCTGGAGTATATTTTTTTTCTGCCGATTTGTGGTTGAAATATCCTTATGACCATTTGGAGATAATAGTGAAAAGTTTTCTGTTTAACGTGTTAGAGGTATCAAGTACACTAATTGGCGCATAGACGCGTATCATGTTTACATTGTCATCACACGGCTTGGTTTAGCACTGTTTCATTGTTTAACTCGATAGTAAAGGAATATTATGACTTACTATTTCGCCTAGATAGATAAGAATAAAAGTAAGACCACCACTCACTTAACCAAACACAATGAACTTCTTGCATGTGTTGCCACTTGCTCCTAATTAATTTATGACATTTTTGCTGATCGTTCCTATGTAATCTTACCAGCACGGCTACTCCCTAAATATTATTTTTTATTTATCACTGATTTATTTCGCTCTGCTTGTTTCGCTTTTCTTACCGGTAAACTATTCCTCTCACGAAAATTTGAAATGTTCAGGCAATATGTTTTTCAATGGGGATGATTTGAACCTGGGGATATCTTTGAACAGGCAGCCTGAATACAATTAATCTAACAAACGGTCTTGCATCAATTTCGATTGTTAGTTCGTTGTAAAATGATTACTATCAGTAAAAGGGCGGCCAGTTTCTCTTTTATAAGCAAGTTCTTTGTTGTTACGGCTCGCCATATGATTGATTAGTCATGCCATGGTTCAACTGTTGCCAGAAACTCGATACTGCCGCGGGATGGGACATGATAACATGTTCTTTTTTGACACTCGCCTGCGTAGGAAACAAAAGTAGGTTATTCTCTTAAGACAACAATCGTTCTTTGGAAGAAACACCGCAAATTATTACATTCAGGACCATAAAATGATGGCCATTACCGACAAAAGAAAAGGAAAAATGTGCAAGAAACACAGTGTGGTACCGAGTTATTCAGTACATTTAATGTTGTTTTCGATTTGTAGCCCAACTACGCGAACTAAGGTCAAACCATTTGCATACAAACTCGAAATTTATCTTGTAATAATCAACAATACAAAAACCTTTGCTTTGATCGGTTTTCACCATTCTAAAGTTCGGTTACACTGGTTTTTGCTCAAACTTGCAGAATTGTCGAGATGTCTCATTTTCCCTCTTACTTTTATTTTGGCCTAGCGCTCTTAGCGTTGTCGCTTGCTCATCAAACTACTTCTAACAAGCCGAGAGGGAACATTTCTAAAGGTGCCCCAACGACTTGGAATATCAACAACTTGTACTTTTCCGCTGGACCAACAAAAAGGATAGAAACATTGCTGATGAAAATGAAGAAGCAACTTTCACAAATAGGAAGTCATATCAAGACACTGAAAGACACTGGTAAAGGTAACGAAAACTAGCAAAACATTAGCTAACTTTTTATAGTCCTTGTCAGTTTATTACACAAGCAATAGGACACACCGCGATTACAACTCTTAGACTTCGCGCTATTTATTAAGTTTGCAAGGAAAATCAAAGGCAACTGGTTGTGGAACTGTGTTTTGTGTAATTGTGTAGACTTATCGCTGTGTAAAATTGTATATAACTCCGTTGTTTTGTTCTGTATAATACAACGTTAATTACATTGTCTCCTGCATTCCTTTAGGATTTTAGAATAAGTATATATGTTGCTGTTTATATTATGCAAAATGTTGGATAGTGAATGTTGAATGTTTTTCCGATGTAATTAAACTAAGTTTTAAAAATCATTGTGAGGTGAAGAACACAACAATTACACAAGCAATAGGACACACCGCGATTACAACCAGGTAACCTTAGACTTCGCGCTATTTATTAAGTTTGCAAGGGAAAACAAAGGCAAAACGAAAAACTGGGTGCAGACTGCCGCGGTTTAGAAGTAAAAAAGGTGAGCGAAACGTTTTTGTGACCGCTGATCCTCAGCGGCTAAGTTTAATTTAATATGTTGACAAAAGTAGGATTAGTCAGTATACGACGCCCACGTAAGAGGTATTTTGTATTACGATGCCGGGCGCCGCAGAAATGATCCTTTCTGTGTAATTCTTTTTAACAGCCCACAAGAGAAACTGTGCTGAGTTGTACAAGGCTGGTAAAAGAATTAGTGGTGTTTATACAATCGACCCTGATGGTTTAGGGCCCTTTGATGTCTTTTGTGACCAGAAGACAGCTCGTGGCGGGTGGACAGTGTTCCAAAAGAGACAAGATGGCTCAGTTAATTTTTACCGAGGCTGGAGCGACTACAAAAGAGGTTTTGGCAACCTGAATGGTGAGTATTGGCTTGGACTGGACAAGATTTACCGCCTGACCAAACTGAAGAACACGCTTCGAGTAGATTTGGAGGACACCAAAGGCAAAAGAGCCTATGCTGCTTATGAGATGTTTGCAGTGGCTAGCGAGAGAGCCAAATACAAGCTGAGCCTTGGAAAATACTCGGGTAATTAATAATATACTCTAGTATATAAATATATGATATTTATTCACTGCAATGGTTAATTCCCAGAATATTTGTCCTACAGTAACGAGGGAAACTCGCACCAAAATCCTAATGCACCCAACGAAATCTAATTGTTTTGTCAAATGAAGTTGATGATGTTGCCAGAATATGGAAGATCCTTTGCATTAGGTTTTGTGGGGGAGCAAAGATTTTCATAGATGTGCTCTTCAATGATTTTAATGTAATTTCCTTCAGTATTATGTGTTTTTCCATGCACTTCTTGCAGAAAAACCTGTAAGACGATTGGCTACAGCCAATATTGCTTTTTGCATGGAGCTTCCACATTGACAAGAAAATTCTTCGTCATCATGAATATTAAAGTGAAGATATTTTGAGCCATTTTTCATGTGTTTTGTTGGCAGGAACTGCTGGGGACTCTTTGTCTACTCATCGTGGTGCACCTTTTTCGACCAAGGACAGAGATAATGACTCGTGGTCATCAAGTTGTGCAGTAAGCTTCAAAGGCGCTTGGTGGTACACAAGTTGTCACGCCTCAAACCTGAACGGCATTTACCACCAGGGAAAGCACTCTTCATACGCAGATGGTGTCAATTGGTATCACTGGAAAGGACACTACTATTCCGCAAAGAAAGCTGAAATGAAAATCAGACCAGCTGGGTTTTAAAACATTCTTTCCTCGTTTTTGTTTTGTTTTTTTATTTGCAATGGCGAAGCAAGATATGTGTCCTTCCGGGTGATTTATCAAGCATTAACTGAAAGAAATAAAAATAAAAAAAAAAACAAAATTGCTGTTCAGTTTACATTGATTAACAGCCGTTTGAATCGATAAAAGCACCTGCGTTCTGAGCAATCGCTTGTAAGTGATATCCAAATAGCTCATTTACTTGAGTTTGATGTGAATGTTGCACTCAGTGAAAGCCATCAATACGCTACTTTTCTCTGCCGGGTTAGTGGCGTAGGATTTGTGTGCATATCAAAGATTGAAAGTTCAGAGTGCTTTGCAAAAGAAAATGAGTGACTGAAAACACTGACTAAAAAAAGGTATGCGCTCTCGCGATGCTGCAACATGGGAAAGGAGAAAGAACAAAGAATCCTCAAGACTGAGCCAATTACGGAAAGTTACTAAATCAAATTAACAAAAATGTGAAAACCACTATCGAACGTAACAATGAAAGTTCGGAGAGCTTTACAAAAGAAAAAGGGTCAACGACAACACAAAAACGGACCTAGAGTTTGCGTCTAAATTCACCATACTTACATGTCAACTAAAGTGTACCAAGGAATAAGTAATTGTCCGGAGCAAAAGCACTCCTCATACGCAGATGGCGTCAATTGGTACCACTAGCTGGAAGGGACACTGCTACTATTCCGCAAAAAACTCTGAAATGAAAATCTGGCCTTCTGGGTTTTAAAAGATGGTTTCTTCGTTTTCCGATTGGCACTGCAAGATTTTTGTACTTCAGCGTTTTATCAGGAATAAAAACAAAAGAGTAAATATTGCTTTTCAGCTTAAATTGATTACTCGTCTAATTAATTGTTATAGGAAATAGTGATCAATGAGCACGTTTTTCCACCAAAACAAAAGAAAATGGCAGCATAAGAATAGAGTTCAATTCCTGAAGGACCAAAGGACCAAAGGACCAACATGGCTGTCGTTCCTTTGTTTAGGGACCAGCATGGCCGCCGTGACGTACGTGCCGCAAAGTATAGTGTCTATAACACAATTGGGACAGTAGCGGCAATTTAACTTCTA
>BLFN01000225.1:424493-426993 GCA_014634225.1 Acropora yongei | reverse complement strand
ATTTGACCCAATGCAGAAACGCTATCCATCATTCTGATTGCACATACTCACATGATAAAAAGAAGTGTAGATCCACTTTACTTTTGTGAGAAACGCAAAAAAATAATTCACAGTTCGTTCGGAGCATGTCAAGTCACGTCCAGCCCAAAAAATTATAATCCTGCAAAATACACACCCAAAAACAAAATGAAATCATTCCGCAAACCCACTCAAACTTTACTTTAATTTCATGTGAATTGTCGTTGATCTGACCAAGGTTCTTGTGAGGAGTGGGGAAGGTAGAGGTCTTTAGGGCAAGCAGGCCAAACGATGAAAATTACCTTGATATGATAGTTCAGAATAACATTACACACAAATTTCAGTGTCTCAAATTTTATAATATGACAGTAAGAAAATAACTTCAAGACTATGCTATACAAAGATAATCTCTCACTCAATTTTGTCTTTCAAATTTAGTAGAAACTCTTGTATGTTACAAGAGAACAATTTTAAAGTGACATTAAAATAACACATTTACTTGATTTTGATGTGAAACCCAATTTTGCACTGGCTACTGCTATAGAAGCAATGTTTTTTTCTGATTCATGACTTTGGATTAGTGTGTACATCGAACACTGAAAGTTCAGAGAGCTTTACAATAGAAAATGAGTTAATGAAAACACAAAAACAGATCTAGATTTTGGTCTGAATTCACCATACGTACATACAATTATATGCATGAGTAAGTAATTATTTGGAGCAATTCTAGCAACTGTACTCTTTACAAGCAACAACGGAGGTCAATTGTGCTCAAGTTATGATCAAATTTCAGGACAATATTTATGAATTGCGCCCCTCGCATGGACCAAAGAACCTAAGTGCCAATAATGCTGACCTAAGCAGCTTGTTTCATTTTGCACACTAGCTAGTTTTTTACACAACATAGAGTTAAAGTTAGCCCGTCATAATTACTCCAAACTTAGTTGTCGTTACATCACTTTACACTGTTTTCCTTCTCCTTCACAATTCTTCATTTTCGAGTTCGTATCTTTGTCGAATTCACAAGTGCTTGTGCTTTCACTCTGATTGCTTTTTCCAAATTCTTCTTTGAGTCCATATTTAGCCCTAATTTCATCTCGTTTCTTTTTCCTCTCAGCGTTCCGTTTAGCGTGTTGTTCTTGTAACTTTGCTCTCGTTGCAGAGTTTGCTTCCTGCAATTTTCGTAGGTCTTTCGCTGATTGTCCTTCCTCCTTGTCTTCGTCATCTAAACGCAAGCTTTTGCTGACAGACGACAACTTTTTTGATACTGCAGTTTTAGCTATGTAATTCATGTTTCCTCTTTAAATTTTGCAGCGAGGTTCTTGCATCCTTTTCTGTGCACAGCACCGTTGAACAGCCCTAAACATACTTAGTAACCCAGCACTTTTAGCTTTGTATCCTGGCCTTGTCAATCCTTGCTCGGTGAGTGTGCCATTTCCTCCTACTACTTTAATCCAACTTGAAACTCCCAGTTCAACTGGTCAGCTGATCTTGTAATATCTTTTTAATGGCTAAGTGATCTCCCTCCTACCACCAGTGTGGATTTTTATGTTAATTGTTGTTCAGATTTTTATGCTACTTGACCCTGAAAAGGTGCTAAGGGTAGTGGAGAATGAAGTATTTCTTTGTGTAATAATTCCAGATTTTTGTTACCCAGTGCACTTAAGGGCTAAATCCAAGAGTTCCTAGCCCATTCATGTGCTTAAGAATAACCCTTATTGTATTCTGACTCATTCTTCAAAGAATACCACCCAGGGGAAACAATGTGGGCCTAGTATTCTGCAATTGCTGCCCCTTAAGTATGACAGGCTACATCCATATGTTTTAGCCATTCTTGGAAGAGTCCTTTTGAATTGTCAACTCTGACCATTCAACTAGTGAGCTCACTTTATTATGAATTTTTTTTAAAATAGGAAAATGCTCCACCTCCTCCCACCTATTTGGTTTTTTGCAATTAATATTTACCTTGATTATTGCTATGTTTTTGTCATTACTAATAGGCACTGAAAAGGCACCGTGAAGATCAGGAAAAAGTGAAGTATTTCTGTTTCCAATGATTCCTATGTTTGGTTTTTATTACCCACTAACACAGCATAATGTAGGAAGCATCTTGACTATTCAGAGATGTGTGAAACATCAGAAGGTAAACAAGAAAAGCAAACCTTGCAGGTTAATGGCCAATTAGAAAATGATGCAGCTGTTTGCACAGATTGGACATTGTCAAGTATCGAAAGCCCTGTTCAAATCAGTGAACGTACAAGAGCACTTGGTAGTGATGTGTGGGAGACATTCTTGGATAAGGATGGCAGAGTTGTCAATGAGTCAGCTCTGAGAAAAGCAATTTTTAAAGGTACTGCATTAGTATTGTTGCATGGCTGTTTATGATAGGATACAGGAAATATCTTTTGTAATTATATATACTAGCAGCTGAAAGTTGTGATAGTGTATGGGAGAGTCTCAGGGTCATACAAGTGTCAGGATT
>BLFN01000225.1:343971-346471 GCA_014634225.1 Acropora yongei | reverse complement strand
TACATCCTAATGATCACAGTTCTAATGTCCATGATTTTAAGAAATTCCGATGCCTATACTACTGTGTATGGACCTACAGTAACATTACTGGAGACCTTTTTTGTTTGGATTTTTTTTATGAAGTGTCTTGTGAAAGATGGACATTGATAAACTTGAGGGGTCAGTTTTATTGATTTTGCTCAACTTTGAACCAAAAATTGAAATGAAATCATGGATTTCATGTTGGATTTGTTGAGCACAAAAACACTTTGTTTTGGCTTTCCAACTTTGACATCTTCAGTCATCACTGTGATTTGTTTGTCTGTTTGTTTGTTTGTTTTTTTTGTAGACACCACATTAATGGAAAACATGTTACATAGCGCTTCAACAGTATTAATTGATGTGCAGCTAAACCAAGAGATGTTCATGAATTGTGCATATACTAAATACCTTCTTCCACTTTGGTTAGATTTACTGACAACTTACTGTTGGAGTCTAGAATGTAGCCATTACAATTCAAGTTGCTCTATTCTCAAATTACTATTCCATGTTATCCTTTATTTTGTTTTCGTGTTTCATGAAATGCATGCTGGTGCTCTAGGTTCTCATGGAGTGCGGGACACTTAGAGAATAGGGCTGCAGTGTATTTCATCTGTTTTGCATTTGGCTGTTGTTCCCATGTTGTTTTTGTTGTTTTTTGTTTGTTTGTTTTTTTTAATGAGCTTGAATAACAATTTAATTTTCAGTCAATGAAAGCATGTTGACAGGATTCATTTTTCTCCAGTTCTTGTGTGGTTTCCCATTTTGTTGAGCAATATTGCTTTTGTACATGACTTGAGAGTGAAGGTGAAATTGTTGTCAGTAGTGAAGTGTACAAGTTGTAATTTTTAACAAGTGGTATTCTTGTAATGTAGACTATTCTTGAGGACAGTTGATTTCTGTTTTATTCACAATGTGCAGTGTGTCACTGTACATGGAATTCCCATTAAAAGTGTCCAAGTGAAGCTGGGTGTTTCCCTGTTGTCTTATAACAAACAGTACCCTGCAGTTATTTAAATTAAAACGAAAACAGGAATGAAGTAATTGAAATTTAAAAGTGGCAGATGTTGATGCAACCAGGATAGGTTACATGCCATGCACTTGATAATACTTTTGTCCTGATCAGGAGGCGTCTTTGAATGTTAATATTATTTTCCACAGCTCAAGAAAATGTTTAGTGGTCCAAGTAATGATTAAGGGGAGGGTAAATGTTTGCGTAGAGTGCATGTGATGATACCAGTTGGGACCCTCATCACATTTATGGGAATCTCCCCCGTCCAGTCCTTTCCCTCCCTAAAATCCCCAACACCTTTCCCTTGACAAGATAACTCAGGAAGGTCTGATTTTCAACATTATTCGTGTGGTAGAGTCTCAGTACTTATATCTGACTGTTAACAATGTGCTGTTAGAGGATATCAACCTCAAGTTGTTAGGTTGCCAAGTTTTTATGATCGGGTAGCACAGTTGTTATATTTATTGAGGTAAAATATTCTTTAAATGCGTCCGCTATTTTCACTGGATCGGTAACATGTACACCATTGTCCAAGATAGCATTGGGTGCTTTTAACATGTTATGATTGGTGCTGACTGCCTTAAAAGTTTCCACAGATTTCTTGTTATTTTTATTCCTATAATCTTTTCTTTGAACTAATTGGGCTTTACATTGCTAATTAATTTGACAACTCTATTCCTGGTCCTTTTATACATTGTTCTCGCCAACGCACTGTTTGGCACGTGCTCTAAGTTTATTTATACAACACTGAAACATTGGGTTCTAAAGAGGTACGGCTATCACCAAAGAGAAAACACCGGTTTCCGTTTGCTCACCGAAGTTAAGCTATGTTGGACGGGGTTGATATCTGGATGGGTGACCATCTTCATAAAATACCCCGTGCGGTACTCCTTGGGAAGTCAGGCTGGCGTAGTGGACATCAATCATGCCTTCCACCTCTACTACAATGTTGTAAGTGGAGCGAGTTTCAGTCGATCTCAACCTGACTTCGAAGGTTTTCTCCGGGCACTCCGGTTTCCTCTCTCCTCAAAATTGACTCCTAGTTCAATTCAATATGCAGGACCCCATTGATAACAGTACATTGTACTGAAGGGTTATCCCGGTTAAATATTCGAATTATTATTATTATTATTATTATCATTAAATGGGCGCTAAGTTTCTGTGTTTTGTTTGAACAATGCCCCAAGGAAGTTTGACCCGGATCCATATGAAACGGACGGGGATGCTCGTTTTCTCGCTTACGGGTGTAAATGTTGAATTTTGGTCTCGCTTAGGGTGTTCCGGGCACAGCACCAATATATTAAGCCGCCGAGAAACACAGAATTACGCGAAGAGAAACAGAATTCAAATTTCTTTTAGGGGTCAAAATCTGCTTAAGTCACGGCCAGATTGGTCTCCTTTAGGGCTCAGAAAAAGCTTGAGCCACGCCCAGGTGGTCTCCTGACAAAATGTCCGACGAGCATCTCCGTC
>BLFN01000225.1:331629-339129 GCA_014634225.1 Acropora yongei | reverse complement strand
TTTTCGCAGAAGCAAATTGGTGGGATTTATATTCAATTATTTTATTTCGATAGCCATTGAATTATTTTTCTCGTTGTTAAACAGGGAAAACTCACAGTGCAGATGCCAAGCAATTGTTCGAGGGCGACCTTATTCTCTCTGCAGCGCAAATTGAAGCTGCGAGGCACGGAGGGAATGTGGACTCACCTGCACATATGCGCAAGGCCTCCAAGCAATACCTCTGGCCTGGCGGAGTTGTTCCATATTCAATGGGAACACAGCTGAGTAATATTGTTTGAATACCTGTGCTAATGATTTGGATATCTTCAACGTAATTTTCTTTCTAGCCCAGCTACCGAGTGAGCCAGTATTTGTTTTCAATAGAATCCATGGCGTATTGTGACAGCCCCATATTCTCCGCTAGTGTGGTTCAATTGATGATCGACTTGAGGGGAAAGAGTCACACACAGTCCGACTGAGTTCACTGCTCTAGCTCTGCATGACGGACGATGAAATATTAATTGTCTCTTTTTGTACAAAGGTTTTATAATACTAACTTCTTATGACTGTCAAAATGAGTTGTTGCGTAGGTCTGGCTTGAGTATGCTGAACTGGTATAGACAAACGAAATCTAGCCTCTCGCTTGATAGTAATTTTGCGACTCATTTTTCCCGATCCATAGACAGGTCAATGGCAATAGGCCACGGTTGCAGTCGTAAAATTCGTTCAGTTGACAACATTTCATGGAGCGCTAGCGATAATCCGTGATTGGTTCAAATTTTCGTCACAAAAATTTCTATTTTCTCTTCAGGAGGGGATGTACTTGCACTGGAAGCGATAACTAATGGAATGAGACAATGGAGTAGTAAGACATGCATCACATTCAAGGAAAGAACTGACGAAAAAGCTTTTATTTACTTTTTTATTGGTGGAAGGTTTGTTACAATTGCTCAGGCCTTGGAAACTCAAGAATGGCCCGATAGACAGACGAAAACAAAACAAAAGAGAAAAATTATTAGAAATCTCACTTTTTATGAAAGAAAACTCCTTATCTAATTGTAGCGTACATTATTTGAATGCAGCTTATTGCGCATGCCTGAAGAAGTCAACGTTAAATTTGGCGGAAGAAAAATGGGATGTTTAGAACTGAAGCCGGGTGGCTTAAGCTATGGCTCAAAAATAGGTGAAAGTTGTAACAGAACACTTTTTGATTACATAACTACAATACACGAAGTGCAGCAAATCAATCTTATTACCTTCTTTGAGCTGGAACAGACTATGGGGTATTTAATATTGCATGGCTTTCAAGGGCCAAAGGAACTGTGTTGGGAAAAATATAACGTCAACTCAGTGTGTGTGTGTGTGTATGCATCATTCTGACTCTTATATTGTATTTTATTCTATGTAGTTGGCTTCCTAGCCTTGCTAACTTTCTAGTTATTTTAGGAAGCGAACACCCCTTTTAGCTTACTTCATGTACATTAATTTTTCCAGGTATTAGGGGTCAATAAAAAGTTGTTGTAATTCTAATTCTAAATTCCTTTTTTTCTTTTGTAGCTGTTCCTCTGAAGTCGGTCGAACTGGCAATAAACAGTACATCACCCTTGCAACACACTGCTGGAACAGTGGCGATGTGGCCCATGTCCTAGGTACGCTTATCCCTGATTTGCTCCAGGGATTCTTTGATATGTTCAGCATAGCCAAAGGAGAGGACCCTGGGAAAGGATTTGTTATGTCCCCCGCACTGTGTCACATGTTGTTCATTTATACTTTGAGTTCAAAATACGAGTCTGCGCAGTATGCGGTTTGATTTTAAGAAGCTGAACGGGTTTCACTTACTTAGTTGCCAAAAGATAAAGCAACTTGACTGGTTTGTATTTATCTTTTCAGCGCATTCGTTAGGATTTTATTATGAGCAGTCTTGACCTGATCGCGATGATTTTGTCACGATAAACTGGGCCGGACAATATTGTGGAATGTATTAAGTGTCTACAAACGTACGCTCAGGCTTGAATAGACCTCTTTAGCTTGTATGGAGGAGGGAATAGTTTCTTTCAAATGTCGTCTAATGCACGTGCAAATGTACGCATAACTATTGAAAAAAAAAAACAAAAGGAAAATTCCCATGAGGGCACCACGTGGTCTGAAATGGAAAAACAAAATGTACAAGATAAAAAGGTCTATTGGGAAGGAAAACTGAACTTTTTTCACCATTTCCAAACTTTCCATTTTTTTTGTTGGTGAAAAGACCAACTCAACCTAAAATTGTAAAATTAATTTGCATGCGGACTGAGTGGTATCCTTAGAGTTTGTTCAAGCCAGTATATCATGATATGTTCTCTATCTGAATCGATGTAATTAATCGTAATGGTGTGGCTCTAGTTTATTAATTCAGTTAATGCCCAGTAGTTGGCAATCTTTTGAACACAATACCAAATGGCATGAATTCGTCAACGCATGCTTAAATGATGCCATGCTGATAAGGCCCAACATGGTCGAAAAAGCTTTCCATGGATGCCTGACATAACTTGGGTGATATGGTTGTGCGGTGATGCTGTGATACCACAGGGCGGGCGCAGCGTTTGTCCACCTTGCTGCCTCTCCGAAGAACGCGGACAATTCTATATCGTCTTTGAAGATCCGTGCACGTTACTGGCATATATTTTCAGTCAACAAAAAGAAACAACAAAAACAACAACAAATGCTCTTGAATATTTTTAGCAGCTAATTCCGAGAAAGAATGGCCTCGGAACAATGTTTGGACTTGAATGCTATCTTGACTTCTTACTTCCAAAATTTAGGTGTTGCACTTGAATTGCTGATGATTTCCTTCCCTTAGGCAGCTATTGGTCAAAGGAAAGGACCGAGTGTCTTGGACGTCAAACAGATGAACCAGCTCTACAAATGCAATGGTAACGGAGGAGGTGGGGGTAGGGGGTGGAGGGACAGGAGGAGGAGGAGGAGGTAGAAAGTGGAGCAGGGGTAGGGAGTAAGTGAGATATCAATTTTTTGACTTGAGCCCTGTTTTTGTTTTTTTCCTTTTGTCTTTTTGAAATACACTTGAAGATGGAGATACACGTGAAAGTCGAAGCATTTTACTTTATAAAAACCCTTGGTAAAAGACAAGTGGTTCCCAGTCACACCGATCACCAATACTATGCCAAACAGGCAAAAAACACGTACGCATCCTTCACTAAAATTTCGACTGAGTCCCTTATTTAATGATGTCTAGCTCCTCGCCTGCTCCTTACGACTGTTTGAAATTTGAAATCGTTGCTGACGCAGATCCAACTAGCTCTAAAGTTATTGTTTTCACGCCTTCATTTACAGCAAATTGTAACGACCTCAACCAGCGATGTGATTACTGGGCAAGAATTAGAGAATGCGGTAGAAATTTTGGCTATCAATGCGATTCTTTTGCAAGAAAAGCTGCCAGCTCTGCTATGCTCAAGGTATCTGACCCTTTTTCCAAAAATAACGAAAGACGACGAATAGTAAGTCAAGAAAAAACAACAACAACAACAAAAAAACGACGAGCACGATGATAACTTGAATTCATAATATGCAACGAAATGAAAATGTAAAAATATTAAAGGGCCGTAGCCAGGATAAAACATATCTAAAGTTTAAAAACGATTTCGCGTTAAAATGATTAAGAAACTACGAGCTTTCGACTGCCCGAAATGCAGTCTTCGACGAGTGAAATGAATGATGAGAAAGCGGTGAAGAAAATTTTCTTCACCGTTTTCTTGTCATTTATTTCACATGAAAATATGTTTGGCCATGAAAAGCAAAACCAACGATAACAAGTAGAATCTTTGAGAGGGATGAAGAAGGTTAATGCATAGAAACGGAATTGGAGAATCGCCTTAAAAGTGGGCACGCCAAGATTTGGTTCCTGGACTTGCCTCCAGAAAGTGCTAAACTGTATAACTAATGAAAAACAAGGTAACAAAACGGAGAGTTTTTTCCCGTCTGTTGCATAACTGTGGAAAATTGCTCTTCTGAACGAAGTCCTTCTATCAATATATGAAATATTTCATACATGAGCTGGAGGGTCGCCAGTTCGATCCCCGTCATTCGATCGACGTCTGTTTCGACTTTCCTCTGTTCCGTGTAGCTGTAGCTTTGAATACCCGTGAAACGGAGCATTGACGGAGGAAGGGGGGTAAGAGGTGTGCACCGAGGGCCACAAGTTTATCAGTCTAGTACTGTTACATTCCACCCTCGTTAAATAAAGACCTTTACCTCTTTACCTTTACCTTTACCATGATAATAGTTAAAACTTTTAGTTCACGGTTTTCTAAAAACGAAGCTATGAAATGGTGCAATGCAGCTGCATTCATTACTTAACAAAATGAAGCTGCGTGCATTGCTAAGCCAAATTTCTTATCTTTAGTTTGTTCTTGCAGAAAATTGCTATGATCGAAATCAATACTGCAGCTACTGGGCAGCTCAAAGATATTGTCATTACAATCCAGCGTACATGAAGTCGCACTGTAAAAGAAGCTGTGGAGTCTGCAGTTGATGAAAAGTATTGAATAACTGGCGTCCATGAGCAATTTCTTTCCAAAGAACAGAATTTGTTAAAGATCAAATAAATACAATTAAAATTCATCTGCGCGGCAGTCGTAAGTATATAAATTCTTCTGTCGTGTGGTAAAACTATGCATTTGACTAGTCCACGATCCCGGACAAGGTGATTCCAAGAGCGATCGAGATTTTTCTTCTATTGAGGTTGGAGAAAAAGAGAGAAGGGGCAATGTACAGAAAAGGTACTTGCACTAACAGTACTTTATACATAGACTTAAACTCCAATCCTACCAACCCTAACTTAGCAACGGCCCCCAAGTCTAATATAAGTCGATTTGTGTGGTTGATGTTCACACACTTACTCAAACTTTCCAAGGGAGGCTGTGTATTATCTTTCTGAAAGTTCCTGTCACTCGGGAATCGTGTAATGAGCCGGGTTAACACGAATACAGGGTTTATTGATTCTTGCATTTTTCGAGCCCTTTTACGCCGTTTTCAGAGTTCAAGGACAAATCAAAGGGTTGTTGGCGATCGGAATTATTTGTTGGTTGTATTTTGGTGACTGTCTATAGGTATGATTTGGAGCACCAGGTATGAATCGTTCTTAGTTTTTCAGACCAGTTAGTGTGATCCAACACAGTTTGCCAGAAGGTCCGTTCGGCAAACCAAACTGTTGGAATGGGGATAGCGAGGCTTTTCATCCATCATTGAAGGGAGACGTTGTGGGACATCGGCCATATTATTAGTTTAACTGCAGACGTGAGTGATATTTACGGTGTTCTCAAGCGCGCTGTTGATGAAGACGCCTCATTCACGCCACACCTGCAAACAATCTTCGGCTGGGAAAAAAAAGCATAATATAAGGTACAGCACAGTAGTGTTAGGAGACTGGTAAGTAAGTCTCAGGGATTCAGTGCCAGTCAATACAGAAATTCATGGACAAAGACATCGTGGTGTTCTCAATCCATTTTAAGTTTATTCCAGAGGATACAACAACTTGAACATTTAGTATTTGAGCCAATCATGGGCTCCCAAACACGTTTAACAGTCGTATATCATAACATCATCGATCGCAGCATCTCCTCGGAAACTTCTTCCCCTGATTCCCTCGAAGATCAGCTGCAAATAAAAATGCTTTATATAAACGTCTTCAGACTGCAAGTACTTCTCTGTAAGAGCAACTTGACTTGTAAATGGAGCCCACCCTTCAAACACGCATGATGCGTACGCTGGAAGCTCTGCGCAACACGAAAGACTCATTAGCATGCCTTAGCATGCAACAATCAAAGAGTATGATTATATCCACCCCTCGCTCTGTGTTGTTTGATCAACCCACAGAGTAGTTTCCTTGTCAATCAAATGATGATCATATTTTCCCTTTCGGGTTTATCGGCAGGAGCTATTTTTGACTAACGTTGAATAACACGGGAATTGAACTGACAGCCATGGCAGTCTTTATCCGCAGCTAAGTACATCAGCAATAAAGTTTACCTTCCTGGTTCCAGAGCCTTGCAATCGCAGTTCTTGCTTAAGCCAAACAGAGCCTTGATTTCCTGATTTCTCAAAAATCACTGCATCGCAAAGCTTAACTCTTAGCGTCCCCATATCAGAGCCTCTCATATGATAAAAGAAACTCAAACATGATTTTCCTGTCAGCGAAACCAAGCGTGAAATGATGGCTTTATCTCCGAGTCGACGAGGAGAGGAAGTCTCTATGTACACGTAGTAACCTACAGGTAGCACATGAAAGAAATGTTTCAAGTGTAAAAGTGACAATGATAATATTTAAAAATTAAAAAAAAAATACAACAAGTAAGGTTAAATATTCATCTTGCATGTTCAGTGAATATCACCATGAATTCAAAGATCCAGCAAAGCGCCTTAACAAGTTTCTAGAGCAGACACCGATACAACGTGGAGTATATGTAAATCTTGGTGCTTTATTTCAAGTGCTCGAACTAACCTTCTTCAGGTACAATGAATTTGCATCTATAACTTTTCTGTTGTTGTCTCGATTTGTATTGGGTGGCCATAGAAACTACGTCACTGACCGAAACAGGACTCTCTCTCTCCTTCATCGCCCGCAATCATCACTTACCTCCACCAGTATGATCGCCAAATGGCCCAGTGCTCGAAGACCGTGTTTGCCCTTTTTTTCGTGTCCAGTCGAATTGGTCATCTTTGTCTTGTGTGAATCCACACATACCGTTATTAAAATTGCATCTGAAAGCTAGAAAATAAAAACTGCTAAAGACATGCTTCATGAAACCGTATCTATCCATGACAGGCTGACTCGTTTTACCCGTCTTATTGATCTTTAATAAAGTGGTTCCGATAACTGTAACTCTTTATTGGGCCTTTTTAGCGATTTATACCATGGGGAAAAAGTAAATGACTTCTTTTTTCTCATTAGGATTTGACTTTAAAACAATCAATTGCTATTATTGCTACTCTTTTAGTTTTTACTGTCCGTTTTTTAATGATAAGATAATTTAATTTCTTGTTTCTAAACTTTTCTGCCCAGGTGAAATGATTTTTCAAAATGATCAGAGTTCTGAGGAAGGTATGGCTCCTATGATATGTTACAATATGTATGACCATTGAAGACATGATGACAACAACAGTTTGTGGATCTGTTAATTTAAGATAAGTAATTTAATTATAATGTTAATTTAAGATAAGATAATTCTAATGTTAATTTAAGATAAGATAATTTAATTGCTTGTTGCTAAACTTTTCTGCCCAGGTGAAATGATTTTTCAAAATGATCAGAGTTCTGAGGAAGGTATGGCTCCTATGATAAGTTACAATATGTATGACCATTAAAGACATGATGACAACAACAGTTTGTGGATCTGTTACTTTATAACCTGATCTGTGTTAGAAATTACGAATTTTTGCCTCAATTGCGGCTTCTGAAAATAGACTTTACAAACAAACAAGACATTTTATAAACAAAAAAATATCGTTTTCTTTTGACATGCGTAT
>BLFN01000225.1:324129-329129 GCA_014634225.1 Acropora yongei | reverse complement strand
AAAATATATACTAAGCAGAAAAGTAATTAGCCTTTGCGCTCAACCACGAAGACAAATAAATTGAAGAAAAAGAAAACATTTGCATCTTAAGTTTGAATTCCGATCAGACTGACTGTAGAAGACAAGCCGTGGAGACTCCAGCCACTCACCTATTTCATGAGCAACGATTCCGTGATACCAACAGCCTCGGGCAAGAGATATTTGCTGTTTTCGGCCAGTTCGTCCCACATACGACCAACAGCTACAGACAAAAAGAGTCCAAAAAGCTTTCGCGTAACTTAAAAATATAAAAAATTTGACCAAAAACCTGCAAAATTTTTACTAGGACAAGAAATGTGCCTTCATTTTATCTTAGAAATTCAGAATCAAATTGTGGCTAGCTGTTGAGTTTTCCGAATTTCCGCCGCCAAGCTCATCTAACAAGACAATGGATCATACAGAATGTGATCAGTACCGGGTGAAGAGTCAAGTCTGTGTATACAATCAAGCCTTTCTCAGGTAGTTGAATAGTAGACACATCTGCTGGCCACAATACTTCCTTCCATTTACAACAGCTCGGATTGATTTGGCGGGAATTATTTGTTGAATTTAGATAATATCGAGAAAGATCGAGACTTTAGAGTTACGGACTTAAGCCATGACTCAGAGAAGGGTTAAAGCCAAATTTCCAATAATAAATTTTGGATACATACCCGCTTCCTCTGAAAAATGATGCGTAGGCTGTTTGGTTTGTTCGTTTTATAAACTTGATACAGCCATTGGTTTTACTATTCCAAGCTGCCATTGCACTTGCTATTACCCTCTTTGCCCGAGGATCGTCTAAGAATAATGATAAAGACAGTCAAATACGATTTTAAGTGATTGTTCATGTGACTGAGACGGGGGAGATTTAGCAGATGAGGCAAATTGGCCTCTGAGAATCAATCGAGGTTTAGTTTCCATAGAAACCATTGAGCTACGTTGGTGGTGAAGTGAAACGTGCTTTGTCAGACGGAGCTCTAGCGACTGAGGCCTAACGCTCAAGACGTCAGCCTCGTAATCTTATTACGTTGGTAACTTAATCGTCATCAACTCGCGCAATACTTAATTTTCGTCTGTGAACCAAATCCAATAGATCAGGTTTTTCACCACGCGATCACCGGTCATATTGATTTCACTACATGTAAGGACTCGCTCTCGTAGCGACGCCATATGTTGACTTGATTTGGGACTTGCACCCAATAATGTGTGATTCTTTTCTTACCGAGAGAGGACTCAATATCATATACAAACTCAGCGTTTTTCCATAGCCGGTTCGGGACTGCCCCTCGGGATTGTCCCGGCAGGACTTTGATGTCACCTTCCACTATATCCCCGTCATGGATAAATCGATTCTCTGATTTATAAAGACAAAGGATGAAAAACATTAGTTGATGCATTGCCCTTCTGGAAATCCTCACTACCTCTATCGTTACCTTGCCGGAGGTGGTCACTGACGTTGGTAAAAATTTAATTATGTTCAGTGACACTAACACTTCTGCGTTTGCCGTTCTATTTTAGTTTTCCTTAAGTTAAAGCTACTCGTGTCAGATAAAAACCAGGACAAACGTCCCCGCTATACAGATACAGTTCCCCTTCTACAGTCACACAGAGTTACCAAAAAAAGCGATCACGAGCATATTGGTTGATTATGAGACACCTTTTTCTTGCGTGCACTTATGCAAGTTTAAACTGATTCAGGGTCTGAATTAATGAAGTATTGGCAACTGTCAGCTGAAGCGGCTCATTAGTAACCGTCAAAATGCATTCAGCTTTCAAGGATTTTCACGTCTCACTAATTTTGCTACCCTTCACGAAACACGAACTACCATTAATTTCAACAGTCAACTGATTAAAAACATACCGTCTGGAGAATAAGCGGCCACCGATGCTAGGAACCATGCAAAGTTGAGAAACAAGATTTTATTCATGCTGTTTCTCTACAGTTGTGTTAGAAATGTTCCCTAATTTCGATTTAAATAGTACTTGAAACCTTTACACCTGCACGGAGATAAAACAATCAAGTTCAACATGTCATTTTGGGCTTTCTTCAGCGTTGAGCCTATAAAGGCATCACAAATATAATGTTTCCACAATGTTGCAAACGTGAGAATTTCACAAATACCATTTTTCATGTGTTGAATGCTTAGTCAAGATCGCAACACAGCTAAGTCATGTTTTTCACAGCTGAATCCTATTTTCCGTTTACACATTTTTCTCTTTATTCAAGATAATTGCACAAAAAATGACGACTTTTGATTGGTGAAACAATTACGCTGTTGTTAGTAATTATCAAGAGCTACGATTTACACGATAGCGGTGGTAATGGCAGAAGATAAATAGACTAGAGAAGGATGGTGCAGTGTGTGTTCGAAATGAAAGAACGATAATTGAATACGATTCAGTTAAGATACAGCTTTAAACTACACAAGCGCATAATGGACAAAATCGGTGCTGATCGAACGACTAAAAAAGTGGTGCAAAGCATGCAAGGGATACTGAAAGCATATCTAGGTTACGACAAAAATTATTTGGCAAAATCAAACAATTGGTTTCGTAGCTTAGCAACACTTGAAAGTTGCAAGCTAGTTACTGAGCAATCAAAACAAAGGAAATAAGAAACTTACTTTTGTGGTGACTCGCACAAACGATAGCAGAACGTTTAGCTGCAAGGTAGCCTAATGGTAGCCAGTAGCTGATTGATGCTATGAACCTATCGGTTGCAAGATAACTAACTCGTGCGGTTGTTACGAGTCCCCTGTTTAAACGCGCGCATGCGTGACTATGCCGATGGTGTTGCTTGAAACGTGTGAACTACTTTTCAGAAGTGTTATTTTATTTCCTGAACACGAATTCAGCCTTGAATAACATGAAACCGCAAATTCCTAGCCGATGCGTAATACATTTGAGCACGTACTCTCTGTACTATCTACTGAAACTAAAGCTCTTGATTGTTGATACAAAATATAGTAAATGCGGGGGACGTTTCAAAGATTGTTCACCTGACATTCCTCACACTCCTGTACTTTCTCAGCCGTCTGGTTCTTCAGCCAAGAATTAATTTCTTTTAGACTTGAAGTATCAGCCTCCTTCCTCTGGGCGTCCTAAGTTTGCTTCCTTCTTTGCCACTTCATTTTCTTTCCATAGTCTTTCCCTCCTTTATGATTCCCTCTTTTCGTTTAAAAATCGTTGTGTTAGACACCTTGCAGAAACCCTGTCCAAATTAAAGACTCTTTTTTTCAAGTAGTGACTTCTTTTGGGATTTTTTCAAGGGATGGATAAGGCTCAGTTAACCACATGTAGATACCAACTGGCAGATACAGGAATTAAATTATTTTAAGCTATTTGACAGGACTGAAACAGAGAAAGGGAACAAATTAGAGGTTGGAAAAAGGCGAAAAGGAACTTTAAGCCACAAGAAATTTCTTCTATTATTTGATGACAATTTGAAAAGAAAACACCTTAAAGGTGTAGTTTATTCGTCTTAATTTTTGTTGCTGATGCATTAACAAACATTTAGCCAAATGAAGCACGTACATTTACTGCATTCAGCTTCGGCCGTATTTTAATTAGAAGTTGTGTTCTCCAGCTGATGAAGGCCTTCCTTCAGTTTAAGCCAACACAGATGTTCACTTGTCGAGCCAATCTATAGAATTACACGCAAATAATGCGTCCTCGGTTCTACATTTATTGAACCAGGGCATTTCAGTTGGCCAAACTGATAATAATTCAACCATTTCTCCAAAGCAGGATCAAAAGGCAATTTGCAAACGTGATGTTCGGTTTTATAATCGCGTAAAGTTAAACCTTGAGGACTGTTAACTTCAAGTTTTAGAGTAAAGACAACTCGGATAGAATGAAAAATGATTAAAAAGGGGAAGTGACGTGCAGTTGGACTCATTTATTTGATAATATGCTAAAATGGATAAAAATCCAAAAGATCGGCCGCTTTTGGTCAATATCTCCAGCTTGTGAACCAAAACTGTCTAATACTAGCTTCTCTAGTTTTAATGAGAACTTGACTGGACTGCCTTTAATACGGCGTGGAAAAAAGTGAGCTATTTTTCAAGTTATTTGCTCGGACTTCACAAAACTATATACCGCGATCTTTTCTTTTTCTGTTCGATGAAGGACCGACTTTGCGGCACAGTTATCTTTCTGAAAAGTAGTACTAGTCAGTTTGGGAATAAACAGATGGATTGTAGCAGAGTTAACGTTTGGTCTTTATCTTCGTGACTATGCCACTTAAAGTAGAAAAAACACACTGACAATATATACTTTGAATATATCGTCATTAATTCTTGTTAGCGGTAAATCAGAATTGGGAATTGAAAAAAATGGTTATTTTTTCTTATAATTTGGACTTAATTTCTGCCGCTACTGTTTAGGGAAGAGCGCATATCGCTGGTAAATCATAAAGCAAATTCTGCTGATATTGATTTTCCTCAACATAACAAGAAATATGCAAATATTCAAGTTGCAAATGACTCAAATATGGGGTCATTAAATACAAAGAATCTATAATTACGTCTTTAACACAAGAGTGTTTCTCCGAAACTTCCTTAATTATCTATTATTTCCTTCAAAGACTTGAATTGCTTCCCGAACTGGAATGATATATATTAAAGAATTTTGAGTGCCATCCACGTTTTTCAATTCTTAAATCCCCTGATAACATAATGGAATGGCTTATTGGAAAGTTCTTGTTGACAGGAATTAGGCTTTCAAGATAAACCCCACCGGTGTTATTGTTCTAATAATATTTTTTTATCTCTTGGCATCAGGCCGATGTGAAATGGTATCTCGACATCTTGAATTACCTGGCCGTTCGTGGTCTAAGTTGGCACAACCTTTTCTGGGCGATATGATCAGAGTAGTATGAAAAAACCCCAGTGAAACAGGTATGTCGTAGCTCATGAGGATTCTCTTTCACCTCTATATTCCTGATCTAACTTCTTTTTTTTTTTCGTTTTTTTTTTTTT
>BLFN01000225.1:292597-293860 GCA_014634225.1 Acropora yongei | reverse complement strand
TTATGTAAAAGAGGTAATATGACGTGATCATAAGTTATGTCACATTGTTATGACGTCATCTGTTAGCCTATCTCTATAAATTCTCAATTTTTGAAGAGTTTGGGGTTGACAGTTCACAAAATATTGACGTGTTAACTGAAGCAGCAGGTCAGTTTCCTCGTGAACAATTTCAGGTCAGTGTAGTTTTAAATTTGCTGACTATTATAGTTGCTCATGGGATAACTGACTCCCTTACGCCTAACGAAGTCTGGTAGATTTCCGGCTGGCCTTTTATAATTGTTTAACTAGAAAGTTAGTTCGATCTGAATGAAAAAGTGGGAAAAATGTTAGGGCTGTTAATGTGTCGTTTGTCCATAAGGAAGTTAACTAGTTAATGATTACTGATTAGATTTAATGGACTGTATTTTTCCTCCTTCCCTCTTTTGGTCTTTCCAGATTCGTAAAATCAATATGTCAGTCTTTCCATTTTTCACAGAGTTTATTTCCTAGTTAGGGTTGCTGGATCATTCAGACAGATAAACTCCACTCGCAGCGGTATTTTTCAAAGTCACATGAATTTATGATATTGCCAGACTATATCGTTGTTCAAAGTCAAACGTTCTGAAAGTTTGATACGAAGGGGAAACCTTCGTAGTTTAATCAACACTTTTCCTCAACATTTGACTAATAAGAGCACTCAGGAGGGGCTAGTCATTTTAGCCCACCAAGCTAAACTCTAAAAGTTCCCATCATGTTGGTAGCCTCTTTAATTAGCTTCAGTCTTTAAGTAAACATAACTAACCGCAAACGGAAAGAATAACACTGATAGGGATGATTGATGATCCGTAGTGAAACTGAAAGTTAACTGAAGCAAAACTGAAAACGCATGTAAACTATGGGCTATTAGAAACTAGCTGAGATCCAAACGTTATAAAACCGTATCTTTAAAAATTGTGGTCAGCAAACGCTGGCAAAATTTATGTCCTCTTGAATGTAGTGTGATGTTTGCCCGCGGTACAAATTGTCAACAACATAAACCGTATATTATACGAGTCCCAGGGGAAGTCCCGGCCTCTTCGCCCTAACCTTAAGCGTTGCATGTATCATCCATTACAGTTCCTTAAAAAGACTTCAGCAAGCTTCTTCCTCCTTAAACTACCCGCCGTTTAACGACAACAAAATGCATAAATTTACTTATGGCATGAATGAGAGGTATGTCCACTGCAAGTGAAGGACAAAAAAAAGAACACTGCCGTTGTATGCACAAAAGTGATAATGGCTCAC
>BLFN01000225.1:230467-232043 GCA_014634225.1 Acropora yongei | reverse complement strand
ATTTGAATTTGATGTGAGCGATTTGTAATTTGCTGTGAGCGATTTGAATTTGCTGTGAGCGATTTGAATTTGATGTGAGCGATTTGAATTTGATGTGAGCGATTTTTAATTTGCTGTGAGCATTTGGTTTTGATGTGACAGTTGTGGGCCACCGTAGAACCAGGAGAAGACGGCAACACCAAAATCAAACAACCAAATCAAAAGAAAAATCCGACAGGTCTTCAACGAAAAAAGCGAAAGACGACAAGTATCCATTCCACGGACACAGAAAATGCCATACTCCACATGTTTGAGGCCCAGCAAGAGGCATTTCAAAGATCGGAAGAGAAAGACGAACGAATGCTGCAGGCCATGATGAAGTCTCAAGAAGATGCTCAGAGGAGACACCAGGAATTTACTGTCGCTGTTTTAGCGAAATTAGGGGACATTTTCGCTTCCAAAAAGTAAATTTTACTTGTTAACTACGCGTTTCAGAAAATAGGGAACTATTTGAATGGTTTTTCAGCATTTGTTGATATTTGAATTTGAACGACTTTTATGCAAATTTTCTTGTTACCGCGTTACAGTGACACGGAATCGGTGTTTTGTTGAAATCACATTTGTTAGTTTATCAAGTTGATTTCTCGCCGCTAACTGAGAGCTTTCGTGATTAACTTTCAACAAAGTTCATTTGAATTCATGTGTCGAATCACGTATTAAAGAATTAGGCCTGTTTCAAAGGTCCTATTAAGCCGGTTTCGATTGTAGTGTGTTTCAGACGTCTAATTTAATTCAGTCGCATTTTGCTAAAAACAAATTAGGGGAATTGTATGTACGAAATAATTCAAATTGGTGTTTTGCAACGGTGTTCAAAACAGTTATAATTTATGAATTGAGATCGGCAAGGCACCAACACGACGTTTGAAACGGGCCTTATTAAATAATTAACATGAAATTGAACGACTCCGTTTTGCAAATTGCAAACCTTTTCTTATTCCGCGAAAGTGCGCGCGAAACACCCCAAAGAGAGTCTGCCGCGAAGGAATATACAGCTCTTTTACGACGGGGTGCGATTTCTGTTGATCTAAAAGTTGTTTGACAGTCTATGTTTTTTCCCAGAGATAAAAGTTAACTTTAACCATGATTTACAGGTATTGCATTCTTTTTCATGTAATGTGGTATCTGACTTTTTAACACGGTTTAAAGCCTGGCAAAAATACACAACTTCACTGGCTTGCGACGTGTTCAATAACAGCTTGTAGCACACCTCTAGCAGCTTGTGTGGGTGCACCAACATCACTATGATTTTCATCCTCATCACTATCATCGTGGCCTCCATGAAATTCCTCATTTCTCGTGATGCAGATGTTGTGTAAAACACAACATGCAACGATTGTGTCCGGAATTCTCTTGTGGTCCTCGTCTAGGCGTTTCAGTAAAACTCTCCATCTCCCTTTAATCAGGCCAAATGCATGTTCAGAAATTATTCGTGCTTTAGAAAGTTCCTTATTGAACTTTTTCTGATCTTCAGTAAGGGCACCATTATCTTTAAGTACTGGTAGAAGCCAGGTCTTTAGGGGGTAGGCAGAGTCTCCAA
>BLFN01000225.1:197944-200444 GCA_014634225.1 Acropora yongei | reverse complement strand
AAAGAAGATCCGACAAAACATATACGTGCGGCTCTACAATTAGAGAGAGGTAGGAACAACAATTTAGCAAGAAATTAATTCAAATAGACACCTGTTTCCAAAAACCCGTTTGAATCAAGGAAAGATGTAGTTAATCAAATCCCTTTTCTCCAAGAGGACTATTATGCTTAGGCGGAAGCAAGTTAAACAATACCCGATCCGCTAATCTGATCTGAATATTTGCTTCGAAGGGGCAGAGTCCCACACCTCTAGCTAATCCATACAGAAATAATGACAAAGCTCCTAAAAGATAACTGAGCTTATCCTTAGTGTATTTATAATATAATACTCTAAGAATACACAGTCACCGGCAGCGTTAGAAAGTAAGCCATGAATACTAGGATAACAATAGCAAGGACCTCTGTGGAAAGCAATTTCTAACAGCTTCAACCAATCTTCACGCTCAGTCCCAGAGAAAGGAGAAGGAGCAGGCTAAATTATTCCACTATGGAATAGCATTTTTCAAGCCTTGGACATGTTTAAAGGCATCCTGTTGAATGAGTGTTGGAAAGGAGTGCACGGTCACCGAGATCACCCATTGTACCTGACATTGCACAAGTGTATACAAACCCAACACACGAATAAACAGGCCGCAAAGAGATGTTTTGATTGAACGATGGAACTTCGTAATGCTCATGTTTAAGACGATGCACGCAAGCTTTGTCCAAATGGCTCAAAAAGTCTTCTGCATTTTCAGACCTTATAGTGTCTCCGGGATACTTACAGTGTAGACGATTTGCGTCCTCTCATCGGGGTAAAGGGTCATCGATGTCATTGAAGCAACTTGGTTGTTGACTGACGGATCTAGTTTGTTGAGATGCTTAATTCTCGATTCCTTGTCCATTTCTGACCACTTTTTTCCATCAACCTCTATAAAGTTGAATGTGTGGGTCAAACTGCATGAATGGACGCCGACGTAGAACTAACATCCCAACGTGTCGTGTGAGTATAACCTACATAATTTGCATCACACATGTCACATTGAAACTCATAAACTACACGTTGTGAGCGGTTTTCCCATGCACTTTTACCTCTCGCTTCTGTGATGCAAACTATATATCCAATACTCTCAAGCACTTGCACCAACGCGGGGCTGAACACAGTAAACAGTCCTCTTCCATTAGTAAACACTTCATTAATTAAAACTGTATTACTCTGCAATACATTTTCCGTTCTCAAGAAAAGGATGAATAAGTTCGATTGTTTAGTGCACGAAATTCTGCTAATTAGAGAATTAACACCATCCCTCAATGTTCAGTCGCCCTCAATTCAAATAAAACTGCTACGTGATTGTGCTTATTTACTGAGGAAGTATGTTAACCTTAAGCGAATTTTCTGACGGTTTATCTCAATGCATTTGAACTTGAAAATGGTGTCACGATCTCACCGAAACGTCGTTCTTTCCTGTCGCCAAATCTTTAGTTGTTTAATTTTTTCAAAGAGGAGTTGAAAATGTGAGACCTTGCAGTAACAGTTAGACTGAAAGAATGATGACGTTTTCAGCTAATTTATGCACTAAGATATAACTTTGGTAAAACAGTTCAAGAAGTATACCGAATAATTTGTCAGGTTATTATAATGATGCTGGATTACGACATTGGCAAATTATATTGTGCTTTATAAATCTACCACATGAGTCATTCTCGGGTTCATGATCCAGAGGATTGAGGTGACATATTTTCAGTTGCAATACGTTAAAAATTGCAAGTCGATGGCCTTGAAGGTGAAAAGGAAAACCCTCAGTTTGAATTGATTTCTGCTATCTAGTTCAAACTAATAAACAACCAAGCAACACCTTTTTATTTTCTTAATAGCCCCAATTAGAGACCAGAAAATGGGGCCTTGACAAGGCCTTTCCTAGTACGTACTCTGACACCAAGAAATTGATCAAGTCTTTTACCATTAACATGTCTGTCATTCACTATTCTGGTGTTTTGGCTGCAGTGGTAATGAACAATCTGCAAAATTTTGCAAGGGTTCCTTATGGTAAATCCCCCGGATGTTCGTAAATGAAACATTAAAACTTGTTCAATTCCTACAAGGTTTGGTCGATAATTGATCTTCCGAAGAACTTTATTTGGAACTGGTGCCAGTAGCCTGAAAACCCAAGCATCATGGGAGCCCCTATATCTAGCTTCGGGGCCACAAAAATCCCTAATATTGCATCGAGTGCCATTTTTCGGTATTTCGTGTCTCGTTAAGGTATACATCGTTTTGTTGCTCAATATAGTTGCATCTAAGTACTCAAATCCTGCATGAACGTAGTTATCCGCATTCATTATTATCGTGCTTTTACCTAACAAGTTTAATGATGCATACTGAAAGGCATCTTTATAGGTCATGCGATGACCAAGGACATAAAATACAAGCTTCCAGTCCATGGCTAAATTCAGAGCTTTCACAAACACGTCGTCCTGGCTTCTTTCACAGAGAATGTGAATCGCCTCAATCTGAAAAGAAC
>BLFN01000225.1:177944-185444 GCA_014634225.1 Acropora yongei | reverse complement strand
TAATTGCGTGAAAAGTCACTTAGTCTTGTCGAAAAGTAGGCCACGAACGATATCAATTTCCTACCCAAAGTCCACGGAACTTTTGGCTAGCTGTTAAGTGGTCTACGAGGGTGCACCGGGTATGAAGTGATAGATAACCAGCACTTAAGGCGCGCAGCACCAAGTTGATTACAATCACTTTATATCCAGCAAGCCAGCGTAGAATAATTATTCTACCACTCCAGGATCAACAACTCTTCCATGTTAATTTCCTTCCGATTCAAAATGGCTTTAGACGCCCATTTTTTTTTTCAGAGCTACAAATATGCTTTCAGCTCTCTTTATTTCTGACGTGCTCCTTGACCATATTAGGTACAGCAGGTATATGAATTGATAGCCTGTTTCCCGCGAGCCAATAAAAAGGCGAGGGCTTTACAGTTATAAAAAATTGTGTTTAAGCCATATTGACTAAAGTTTCTCAGTAAATTCATTCGTGCGACATCGATATTACGGCAAAATGTGGCGTCGACAATCAACAAATGAAATCCTCAAGCAAAAGGAAAATTTCAAGCGTTCCGTTGTTAAAGACAAGATATACAAAAAACTAGTAAGTGCCTCACAGTTATAAAAAGATTATAATTCAAAATATAATGACTGTCATTTCCCTGTAAATTCGTGCGAGAAATAGATCAAAAGAGCTTATTAGTTTTATGAATTCTTGCTTGCGACTCGCGTCACCAACAAGTGCACTTCCACGCTAAATACCCTCTCATCATAGCCAATCAGACCTCGAGTTTACCTACGCAATTCTATGACAAATTATACAAAAAATTTACACCTTGGATATGAAACGGAAGTGGCGTGACAGCGTGACCTTTTTCATAGCTGAAAACTAGAATAAATAAATAAATACTCAGTTTATTTAACCCTTTGGTAGTGTTTAACACTTAATTAAAAGGGAGGTCAATTCTTTATTCTACACACAACACATAAATGCGCTTAGCTCAGAAGGCAAAATCAATTAAGTCCTATTGTACCTGTAAGTAACGAAATTACTAAGGCCGTCCGTTCTTACAATGCAGAGTTCAGAACGGAAGAACTCGACCTCAACCCATACCCTTGAGCAACATTCGTGGGCAGTGGGCCTGTAAAGTTTTCAAGTTTTTTTTAGAAAAAAGAAGGCAATTCTTTCACGAGAAGAAATTGTTCTACAACTGGTTGTGAGGGTCATGGAGCGAATTACTGCCTGTGTGACAGACCTTCGTTAAATGTATCGATTGATGGCACGGTGATCACCGCATACAAGCCTGGCTCAGAAGTTCGATCGTTTCTAGCCATCATTCTGCTGAAGATTCAAAGAGTCATCTTGTGGGCTTACATGGACACGGGCTCTACAAGAAACTTCATATCGAGAGAAGCAATCAAGAAGCTGAGTCGGAAGCCTAAACGACTTGAGTCACGCCAATTCGTCACTATAAACGGTGTCCAGAAGGAGTCCATGCACATATTTGAAGTAAGACTTGACTCCTTGAATAACAGAACAAGTGAGCAAGTAGAAATCACTGAGACTAAGATGGAGGATTATGACCGTGAGAAGACCGACTATGACGGAGTTGAAGACAAAATACGAACAAGCCCGGGACAAACAATTTTACATGACAGAAGAGACATTCGAAGGATGCCCCGAGGACTTCATAGTAGAGGGATGAATCATTCATACACGGAGGAGACAAGTACGCGGACGACAAGTGTATGTTCATCATGGAGGCTGGCGAATACGAGAAGCTCTACAGCTTAGATGAGTTAGGAGTGGAGGAATTAGAGAAGTTCAAAAGGGAAGCAACGAGTATCCTGGAAAGCGTGAAGTTTCATGTCCACAAATGAGAATCAGACGTTGAACACCTGGAAAGCAAAGACTCAACAAACCCTAGTCAAAGACAACATAAACCTCCTGAGACGCAGAGGAAGGATTCCCAGTTACAATCCTTTATAAGTTGAAGGAGGGATGTTTGGCGAGAAACTTATCGTACATGCGCACGAGCAGATAATGCACCTGGGATTTGCACAATGGCACGTGTAAGAACTGATCAATGGATGCCAAAGCTGAGGTCCAAGGTCAAAAAGGTAATCAATGAATGCAACGTATGCAAAGTATTTAGCACTGGGCTTCACCGATCCACAACAACAACTGTAATGCCGACCTTTCGGACAAAAGATGGTCGACCGTTCGAGACAGGCTGAGTAGATTTCGCTGGTCCACTTGAGTTCAAAATCACTAAAAAGTGATATGCTTTGTTCTTCAGTTGTTCCGCCTCGAGAGTGGTGCACCTGGAAATGACGGTCGAAGAGTTTCAAAGAAAACTGAATTCGTTCATTGCCAGAACTAAAAGCCTTAGTCACATTATTGTAGACAACGCCTCGGTATTCAAGGCTACCGCAAGCTGGATGAAGAAGGTACGGAAGAGCGAGAGGCTGCAAGACAACCTTGCGAGAGAAGACATCACAAGGCAATTCAACCTTTCCAGATCCCCATTGTGGGACGGAACGTATAAGCGATTGATCAAGAATGTAAAGAAGACTCTTTAAAACACGTTAGGCAGAGCAACCCTAAGCTTCAAACAGCTCGAGACAGTGATCATTGACAAAGGGAAACACTCGAACAATTGCCTTTTGACACCCTGAAAGTGACGGAGGAGAGGAGCAAGTGTTGAACCCGAGTGTGTTGCTGTGGGGAAAGAAGGCGCACTAGGTAGAGCAAACCGAGGAAGACGAAGACGAAGTAAGCAACAACACAAGCGATTGAGGGAAACCAAACAGCGTGAATGGAGAAGATGGAAGCACGAATAGGTACATAGTTTGTTGGAAAGCCATCGATTAAATAAGAGGGAAGGAAGCCCAAGTACCAGATGTTGGAGAAATCGTGTTAGTCGTGGGGGTTGGAAAAAAAACCGAGTGATGTAGAAGAAAGTAAGAGTGATGCCACCCGTTTGAGGGAGAGATGAAGTTATCAGGGGAGTCACTTTGCTGCACAAAGGCCATCACATTGAGAGACCACTAAGTTTAGTATGTCCACTGGAGATTAAGGGACCAGGTGCAACTGAGGACGGAACCTTGCAGCTGACGCCGGGGAATTAACAGGCTGAAGGATCTAGGAGCATATGACAAGCCGCTGAGACCGCTAAGGAAAAAAATACGACTGATCGCCACTGATGAGGATGATGCTGGTACCCGTTCTAGTTCAATTAGTCATTTTAAGCTCGGACACTGTTTCGGTAAAAATTAAGTGACACTCAATTTTTAGGGGAGCGTAAACGGAAGTGTTTTGAAAGCGTGGCATTTTCACAGCTGACAGCTAGAATCACGACATTTGTGAAGATTGTAATCGGAGACACGAGTGATGATGCAATAAGTTTTTTTGCAAGAGAACAAAGAAAAAAGGACGCGTTGTAACACTGGCAGACAATAAAACAAGGGCTTGTCGACTAAGAGAGAGTAACGAAACTGTGAGTAAGTTGTACCCCACAAGTTCGGTATGAGATACCTTCTACATCAGTGAACTTCCTCGCGATACCAAGGTCATGAAGGACAGAAAAACCAATAGACACGCACCCGTACCTGCACTGGACGTCAACATATCAACCACACTTAAAACAAAGCATTCCATAAAGCCAAGCATTAATACTTGGAAGGATCTGTACTTCAACAAACGTAACACAGAGAATAAGGGCATACTCAGAGTACTTTGTGGCCTGTGGTTACAAAAGAAATAAGGTGTTAACAGAGTCCCTCAACTACCATAGGAAGAGAGTTTGCAACCAAGGGAGAAGGGAACAAACAGCCGGATGCCGTTAGCGACTGCATACAACCCACACAATTTGTTCATTTCTGGAATGGCTAATCGAAAATGCCACTTCCTCCAGTCTAAAGAAAGATTAGCGAAACTCTTCAAGAAAAGACCACTGCTTGCTTATAGGCGATTAAAACGCCTATGAGACATGCTTTTGAGCTCTAAACTAAGAGGCAAAACAACTAAGTATAAGGCTAACACAGAGAACGGTTGTGGACCCTGCAACAAAACAAGATGCAGCTGTTGTTTACTCATAGAGAGACCACTACTTCTACAAGCACAAACCAGACTGGTAGGACATTCGACGTACTCCACACAGTGACTTCCAACTCCAATGAGCGTTTGTGACTTATATCATTGAATGCAGGATATATAAACGACAATACGAAGGGAGGAGCGAGACACCTTTTAAGTTACGACTTAGTAATCATAGAAGCCATATTAAGTAAGGTTTCAGCGACTGCGAACCCCCAGAACACCTTCTACACAACTCCAGAACCCACTACTTTGAGAGAGACACTGAAATGACGATAACTGAAGAAATTAAGCAGCATGAAATGCATATTGATCGGAAGAAAGAGGTGCAAAAGGTATCCCTGACAAATGAACCTCACGGACGGAAACTACTATCCATACCGAAAGCCCAACAACGAAACTCTCTACATCGACAGCGATTCCAATCATCCAGCCGCCTACAATAGTAAAAACACGTAACAACAGCCATCGCGAGACGAATCTCCGACATTTCCTCAAGCAAAAAACTCTTCAACAAGGCCGAATCACACTACGAAATTGCACCTAAATAAAGTGGACACGACAAAAAATTTATGTACACCGAACCTGCAACTCACACCACACAGAACAGCGGCAAGAACAGACAATTTGGTTTAATCTACACACATAATTTGGTTCAATCCGCAACACAGCATGAACGTCAGTACAAACAAACATCGACAGAAGGTTTTTGAAACTCGTCAGGAAACATTTTCCGAAAAATCACCGTTACAACAAGATTTTCAACAAAGACAACACAAAAGTCAGTTGTGGCTGAACAGACAACCTACAAACCATAATTAGGAAGCACAACAGAAAAATCCTCGAAAGTAGCAAGACACCCTCCACGGAAAACAACTGTAACTGCAAGAAAGGAAATATTTGCTGGCAAATAGCAATTTTATGTTTTCACATAGTGCTCTCTATCAATTGCTAATAAAAATGTAATACTTTTCTAGAAACATAACCTCTTCTCTGAGTATGCCAAGAGGAAAGCAATTCAGCAATTATCCCCTTCCCGTTCGAATGAGTGCTCAGGGCACTTACAGATTTTACTCTGTCTAACGCCAGACGATTTTACTCGTCAATGGGGAACCTCTTGGACGGGAAAGGGTTATTAGCACCCCCTCTTCGTTATGATGTGATGCACGTGATTAGACTGACGCGTCTAATCACCTTTGCTACCATTCGGGGCAACAATAATTTTTGGTTTTTCACTCCACCTCTCCTTTCGCTTTTCTTCAAGTTGTTATGCAAGTTGTTTTGGCGTTCTGTAGCCCCCACCTTTACAGGAGCCTTATATACATTACTGTATTTCGTGAATATACGATTTTATCTTATGATGAATTCATTAAAGCGGCTATGGGCAGCTGCCCATGGCAGATTTAGTTCATCCAATGTATTTGCGTTATTCTAAGGGGCCCCGTAATCGAGCTTCAGGAAAATCGGCGGAGCTTTCTGTTGACGGAATAATAATTTTGGCACAACCGGAAAGAATTACAATGGACTAACAGAAGGAACTTTTAAACAAGGTTACACGCAACATAAACTTTCTTTTCGGAACAAAAACTATTCAAAGATTACGGAATTATCAAAATATATCTGGATACTTGAAGACAACAACACCAATTTTACAATTGAAGGCTATCGCACACCAGCCGACTCTTTTTTTCGGCCGACAAAAAATCTTGACTTGTCGGCTAGTTTGCGGTGAATTCAGACAAGTCTGCGACAAAATCGGGGCCTGTTGGGCGATATCTGACAGTGCTAGATCTCAAAACGTCTTGTCGGGCCTTGTCGGCTAGTGTGCGGTGGGCCAAGACAATTTGTCGGGGCTCGCACATACCTCTACCAATGAGAGATTGCCATGAGAGTCACGTGAGAAAGCGTGATTTGGATGACTCGGTCATAAGCCTAAACGCGGTTAGACACGACAAAAGATCGGCTAGTTGCGGCAAGCCGATGTCCCGACAAATTTGAGCCCGACAAAAAATCTGCAGCTCTGGGAAAAAAATCGGCTAGAGTGCGGCAGCCTTAACTGGAGTATTTTAGCGACTGCCCTGGCCTACAGCTAGGCCTTTATCGATTATGCTAGCATTTTTTTCCGGCACTTTTTGGGAAAACGATTTTCTTTTTCTTGAAAAAAAAGTGCTAGCATTTTCTATCATTTTTCATGACTATGGTCCAGTTTTCAGCACTCAGGTGGATAAATAATCCTAAAGTTTTATAAATTTGATTGTTTTCTGTCTGTTTCTACAGTTCGTGCGTTGTGTTACTTGTGTACTTGTGTTGTGTTACTTGTGTGTAGATTTTCTGTTTAAGTTACATGACGTACTAACACCAACGGGGGAAAAAGTATGGGTGGCCAGCGGGTAACTATTTCTCTTGCTCAGCCAAGATGGCGTCGGCCACGAACTTGCAAGATAGACCAGCTCCATAATCTATAGCAAGAGATCGATCACTACAGTCAACCTTGGAAGTTCGAGTCTAGGGCAGTATGTTTCCCTGGCTTTGAAATAGGAAATCAAACAGATCAAGGAAGTATTAGAGATGCCAGGACAAGTTGGCGTGGCAAGGGACATTTCCGCAATTTTCGACGGCAGCACAAGACAAGGGGAGGCAATTGCGATAATAGTTCGAATCATGGACATTTGCAGTGACTAGCGTCAACCAGGCAGCACTGAACATAGTATCTTTCATATTCCCAAACGTGGTGAATGTTGTGTGCTTCTTCCACATATTAGACAACGTGGGGAACCATTTCGATATCCCGATCCTGAAAGAGTTTGGAAGCCTGTGGATTAGAATGTTTCTTAGCAGTTGCAAGGCGAAGCTGTTATGGGAGGAACTGACGGGTAGAGCACCGAAGTCATACAGCGAAACTAGATAGTGGTCGAGGTGGGAAGTGTATCAGCAGTTCATGGTGCAATTTGGTGATCTCGAAAGGTACATGGAAGAAGCAAACGATACAAAGGTCTGCCCGCAGATTGTTACACAACTTAAATATATTGTTTCTGATCCACAGCAACACATGCTCTTGAAGCTTGAGCTTGCCGCTACTATAGATGTCGGTAAACATTTTGTGCGGGCCACGTATTTCGTGGAAGAGGATGATCCTTTGATTTTTTTTCCTGTTATGAGAAGCTGAGAGCAGTTAACCAAGCTTGTCAAGCTCCTCATAACCTGAGCGTCCGCGCAATTGCGCCTGCAATTGCAAGAGAAGACCCCGGTCAAAATGTTGCAGCACTTGAACGGAGTGCGAAGGTTTGTGTTGAACCGGCAATTACATGGTTGCAGAGGAAGTTCCATGTCGACCTCTATGATTTACCGATGGCGCTCGAGGCTGCCAGACTATTCTGCCCTGTTAGCGTCCAGTGGCTTAGGCCAACAGATGCATCCGT
>BLFN01000225.1:119595-124595 GCA_014634225.1 Acropora yongei | reverse complement strand
ACACTAGTACTGTTAATCAATTGAATTTTCTTTTTAAAAACTGCCATTTGGTAATTAAAAGTCTCATTTAAGAAATAATCATAAACAGAAGCTTTACAAAGGATGCCATTGTTTTTTTTTTCTTTTACTAAAAGAAATTTGACGATATGGGCTACACGAATTACCTTTTGAGATGTGGGAGATATTTCAAGGTGTCAACAAATGTTAGGAAATGAAATAATATTTTTAATGAGCTACGATGTTTACTGCTTTGTAAAAACTTCCAAGCAAGCTAGCTTGACTCAAACACTATCATAACTGATCTTTTGTCAAGGATAACTGATCTTTTGTCAAGGATTTTTTTCTCACCGGTCACCCTCTCTATACTATTCAACTAATACTTTATTTATTCATTCATTTTATCTCACCGTGTCGTTTTCAGTGGTATCACTGTCAAATTTCTATTTTGCTGTTGCAGTAACCCCTAAAATTCCTCCGTCTTTAGCACTCTCAAAAATCAAAATCCTTTTGAGTCAAATGTCTTGTAAATAAGAAAATATATATATATGGTTCTATGGTTATTAATCAGTCAATGCAGTGTATTGTAGAAATAAGAAGTAACTATAAGGAAACTTATGTCAACCAATCGATTTGCTTGAAGGAGAGAAAAGTACTCGTCATTAGTCGGCCTCAAGCAACTAATGGCCAGCTTTCTCATTTATGGAGAAGTAATTTACCTTAATCGATTATCGAGTATGATCCAGGTTACATTTGTTTGCAGATGTCTGCATTTTCTTTCCGTGGTATCGACCTCAACTCCACCACTACACTTGTTTTCATTGATATCAGGGACAATGTTCCTATATCTCTATCGAAATCTCCCCCTTTCTAACTTTTGCATCTGTACCTGGTCATAAAATCATGAAAATATCTTTTAAACTCCCCTGCTGCTAGTAATTGGTCATAGATTACTACGTAGAAAGGTGAAACTTCTTTGAAAATTGGAAAATCACAAATTTACGCTTGGCATCAGCATTTGGTTTAGGAAGATTTAAAACAAATCCCCAATTCTATAGTGCTGCCGTCATTCCTTAAACGCGCTATTAGTATCTGCGTCCATTCTGGTGAAATGTTTACGTTCAATCTTTCACTTTTTTTTTTAATGTCGCTCTTTATCGACTCGTTTGATAAAACAAAAGGCTTGCGCTTCGTTTTCTCTTTCAGTTCGATAATCACCTCTTTAAAGAACCTACGACATAAAAAGTATTGCTCACTGGTTGTTACGTTTGTTTTAATTGGAACATGACTTGAAAATATCATCTGATCGCCTTTAAATTCTTGCATTGCAAAAATACAAATGACTGAGCTGCTAACAATGATCATCCTTATATTAAAAGCTGCTTTATATATGGCTTCCTTTTTTTTAAATCTGACAGGCGGAAAGAAAGAAGAGAGGAGATAAGCAAACTCAAAAGCCAGCCGATGATGGCATTCCAGGTGGCATGTGATTTGGTCATGTGACTTTCACACTTAAATAAAAGAGTGCAGCTAACTGCAAAACCGAATCCATGCTTATGGTGGTTGGCTTACTAGGGAGCCCAGGAAATGAAGTTCAATTCAAACCGTAAAGTTTTAAAAATTTTTGAACAAGTATACGCCAGTAAGCGAAGGAATCACAGAAGGTCTTAAACCTCCGTGTTTGCGAAATAAGATCAGTTCAACCACTTCTGATCATGAGCCTTTTCCTTCTAATTTCAATTATATAATAACTCAAGTTATTCTCGCATTTTGATTGGTTCTAATACAAGGACAAAGGCACGATTGACGTCATCATTACAGAGAATTTTCCCTATGCGCTTTGAAATGAGGGTTTAATATTTTACGTGGCTGGAGAATCGATAAGGTACAAAAAAGTCTTGCCGAGGAATTGAACAGGTCTGAGAAGCAGGAAGAAGAAAGATACAGCAGTTTCATTTAGAAAAAGATTCAGAAAATTACTCAAGCAGCTTTAGTCGGCAGTCGAGCAAGACTAAGCCAAGTACAAAAAATTGGTTTATCAACGGAGTTGATAATGTAAATTGACCACCGTACAGAGATTGAAAAGCTGACGTTTCGAGCGTTAGCCCTTCGTCGCTCTGACGAAGGGCTAACGCTCGAAACGTCAGCTTTTCAGTCTCTGTACGGTGGTCAATTTACATTATCAACGCCGTTGATAAACCAAATTTTCGTGCATCACTCCCCCACCGACGCAGCACCAGAGTTCTTCAGAAACTAATCCCCTAAACCAAGCACAAACTTGGTGTTAGTAGACTGAGAACCATAGTTTTGTCTCGAATTTAATAAATCCTATAGAAAAAACGTTTCTGAGATTAATTTATTTCAAAAAATTAACTTTCAGGCCCAGTCTCAAAGTAATTGTTGACACACTGATTTATGTCAGGAATGAAACATCACAACATCACTTTAAAAATCTGTTAAAATAAACACATAATCTTGCTTTCCCGGCGATGCAAGTGTTCCAGTCCATTTCAGGTCACAGCAGCGAGCTCAGTATAGCTAACCACAGCTCACGGCTAACTGTATCACAGCTAAAATGTGTCTCCGACATTATATCAAGCTGACTTAAGAATCACCAACCACAGAAGACAACTTCCACCGTCGCTAATGCTCCTCTCATTCTCTCGAATCAAATGGCCTTTAGGTTGACAGCAACCACAAGTTTTCTGAGGGAACTTTGTCAATTCCTGCAAAATGTAACGCAACGTTAAAGCTTTTCGGCTTAAAGGGCTGCTCTGATGACAAAAATTGACTTGACGTTTCCAGCATTTTCTTCAACATTTGAAGAATTCGCAGCTCAAATCTGCTTTCGCTGTAAATTTATCCAACGAGGAAAGACGCTCGAGCCGGTCGAGCCAGGTTTTGACAGCGGCGTGATTTTCCTGGGCCAATCAAAATTCGTTGCTACGCATAGTAACCAATGAAATTACTTCATTTTGCATAGATAATAGATTACGTCAAATGGCTGCGCCTCATGTGCCTCTTTTTTGTTCTTACCACATTTTGAGTTCACCTGTGCCCCATTACTGAAACGACGCACGCCAAGAGGGAATCTATTTGATAAACAGACGAGCAATCAAAATAGCTCGAGGTGCCCTACTATACTGCGACGAGATGTTTGCATTGTCATTATTCTTTCAAAACCGGGTGTTGGTGGAGGGATAAATTTGGTCTCTTTCCGTGTTGCTTCCTGGTCTGCGTTGATTCAGGACAGCAATCAGGACAGCACACTTAGAACGTGATTTCACCCTTTTGGTTACACATCCTACAAAGCTGGGAAGCTTCTCACTTGTCAATGTTGAATGTAACATAATTTGTTCTCAGTGCCTTTTCTTGAGCTGCAAAAATAAGTGCTTTAGTTTCAACGTTCAAGTCACTTTTCCTAGTCCACTCCCTGGTCTTATCTTTATCAACTGTCTCTGGCATTTCCCGCAGGAATTGACCAACCGTTTTTTTACTTTCCATCTATTTAACCTGATTCAGCCTGGCCCTTTTAAATTCATTCTTTTCCTTTGCCCCCTCAGTATCCAAGATCTTTATCTTTCTTACTCCTACCAACAATCTCTCATTTGAATTTCTAACGTACCATGCCAGATTATTTTCTTTAGCCTTGACACACAAACCCCTTCTCAGCTCTGCCTTCAGTTTCTCTGCTGTTATAACCTCTTCACTATCATGTTTTATGCAGGTTGGGTTTGGGTACTCAAGCGGCAACTGGAGACCCATCTCCTCGGCATACCTTGCTGCCGCTTTGACCTAACTTTTCCGCTCTCTCTTCAAACTCGCGCACCATCGCCATTGCTGGGTCACCAGTTCTATATAGCTTATCTACATAGCTACACTATATAGCTCTACAAGCTATAGAGCTTATAGCTTATATAGCTTATCTTCGTCACTTTGTACTCCTTCTCAATCGATCGAAGACCTCTACCTCCTTTCTCTCTTGGCATGTTTATAATGGCAGTTGAACCACTGGGATGTTTGCCACCGTTCTCAACAACTATCCTGCGAGCTTCTCTGTCTAACCTTTTAAGCTCTGTCACCGGCCATTCTTGTGTCCACATTGTAGCCTAACACTGGTAATGCAAATTGATTTGAGACTGTTTCCCTGTTATGGTCACACAAGGGACTTGACCAGATGATAAACATTCTGCGGAGAAACTACCTAGCTGCGCAATCCAATGACATCTTTTCCTCTTGCCTCACCGACTCCAAAACACCCAAGAACTTGTAATGATCCCCCTCTTCGAGGTTGAAAATACAAATGCTCTCGTCCACACTTAGCCCTAAGGCATCATGGGTATGGGTGTGCACCCCCCTCTGTACTTGAGCGGCTGCACACTTTTTGTAGTCAAACATCCTCCATCGCGCACTTGTTTGATTCCATAACACGTTTTAGTTTACTCTCCGAAGACGCAAAGATCTTTAGATCGTCGATGCATAGGAGGTATGTTACCTTTGCGCTGTTTGGCTTAGATAGTTTATAGCCCTCACTGGCGCTGATCTTCCATGCGATGGTGTTCAGACAAACTGTGAAAAGCCTAGGACAGAGAGTGTCATCCTGGGGTAGGCCTTTGAGAAACCTGATTGACTCAGATGTCTCGCGTCCTTGCTTGTAGTCGCCACCACCCTAGTGTTCCAGCTCTTGCTTAACTTCTCTACCGTTTTTGACAACCAAACAGGGTATGAATGCAGGATCATCATTTCCTCCAACCAACCATTGTCTATCGAGTCATACGCCTTCTTGACGTCGATCCACGCCATGCTCAGGTTACGCTTTCGCCGATGACAATCCAAGGTCACAGTTCTGTCAAATTTGTCTATAGCCCCACTACATCCTGCGCGTGCGCCCCTCTGAAACCTGTCCATTAAACCGTACGTTTCTAGTTGTTCATTCATAGGTCCTAACAAGTACGACGTGAACAACTTATACAAGGTATTTAAGCAGGTGATTGGCCTCTGAT
>BLFN01000225.1:92489-97489 GCA_014634225.1 Acropora yongei | reverse complement strand
ACTGCAATTGATTACAAGTGTTACACACGATTACAAACTAAAGACACTTAGTTACAGCTGTCATTTCACAACGTGAAGAACATATCGCATAATAGCTAAGAGATGTTGCGAAACAGAGGTTTGTGCTATTGGTCAAAATATTTGTTGCTCGAGGGGATTTTATATTTTGAGGAGAGTGCAACAAAGATTACATTTTTTCAGACATGTGTTCATCCTTTGAATTTTCCCTGGAAAATCCCGCCTTTCTTCCTAAAAGGCAGCCTCCCATAATATAAATCTCCGATTTAGCTTGAGCAGAATCTCATTCTGTGACAGAGTCTCTGCTGCAAGTTTGGTTGCTAGGTTTGGAGCATTTCTTCTGAATTGTTATTGCTGTAATTGCACTGGAAGGTCTTTTCATTTTGCCGTCGCTATAGAATTGAGTTAACTTTTTTATCTTGCGGAAAACTTTCTTTTCACCGGAAAAAGAGTTCATCATCTAGAAATCGGCTGGTAAGTTAAATTAGATAATAAAAGTTATAGAAGGGAGAAAAATTCATATTCAGAAAGACCGTACCAACATATTCCCGCACTTTTGCGCTTTTACCATTTTTTTATTATTTATTATTACCTTTAATTTCTCTTTTAACAATGTCAGCCCTAAAGAAGCTAGGTTCCTTCGTAGAGTTAGATGGAAATAATCCATATAAACAGGGAAAAAACATTTTCAAGGCAAAGAAACTCACTCCCAAGATTCCAAGTATTGTTTCCTTTTATTTTGTTTGCTGTTTTTGTTTTATTTTTCCAATAGATTTTTACGTTAGGAATAGGTCATTGGTTCCAATGTCGGAATATATCAATAATCTCAAATCTGTTTCGAAAATTGGAATTTTGCCGTAGGCCAGAAATTTCGAACAATTGAGCCCCACTCATAAAGCAGCGAGCAACTCAAAAATTTATGCTGTTGAGGCAACATGCCGTCTTCAAGAAAATCCCTTACGGTTGATTATAAACAACTGCATTCGTTTTGCGCTGTTGTTCTAGATGACACAGCAACATAGAGGGAGTTTTTTTGATGTGGAATGAATTATTACTTGACGAAAATGCGGTTCGGGAAGTCTTGTGTTGTTTCTTGTTCGTCATGTATTACTCCTGGAATTGTTCTTCTTGTGAGGTCATATCTTCTCTGCATTAACGATACATACTTGTGTATTACGTAAAAATATAATTGTAGCCTATAGTATAATATAGTATTGTTATTATTTTATGAAAAGTAAAGAAGTAAAGACTCTCTTACACGAATATGGTTTTGCTGGCCAAATCAAAAAATGGCAAAGATAAAAATTCAACACAGCGCAAACCCCCAAAAATCGTTGCCTTCTTTAACATGGAAGGGAACTGGAACTGCGCCACATATCGATCTTTTTCTCCGGACTTATTTCACTTGGTATCGCTTTTTTAAGCGAATATGGCGCTGAAATGTTGAATAGTGCTCGATTTTAGCAAGCTGAAAAAGGACAGTAATTGCTCTTGTACTTCCCCTTAATTCCATTGCTTTTCATACGAAGCCATTCTTAAAAACGATTGGGAAAGGCTAATATTGCCATGTGGGCTCAAATTCCTGGCCATGGTATAGTATTCAAACAACCCTCTGATATAACCATTTCAAAAAATGACATTGATTGTATTTTACATTTAAGGAGAGTGTAACAAAGATTATATTACCACACAAATCTGTCAACCCTTTAGTTGTTTTCCTGGAACCTTGTGAATGAAGGTAAATGAGTTATCCTGAAGATCATTCGATCTGGGAACCAAAAGAGAATATCTTAGATACATTTTTAAACAAACATTTCAAACGCGGCCAAGGGCGGAAAGCGTTGGCGAAATTTCAATCGACAGCTTGTTTCAAATACAAACCTCCTTTGCTTCATTTTATGCCAACATCGTGTCAGGTCAGTTACCTGATTTCAAGCAACACAGAAAATGGAAATTCAAGTTCTTTTTCAAGTCAAGAAATCCGCATTATTATACCATTATAAAACGAAATGCAGACTTGGGATTATAGATCCGACGCACGTGGAAGCAATGTTTACGGGTTTCTGAACATAGCACGTCACAGTAAGGGAATCAGTGGATTTCAGTAGAGTAATTGCATAAACTAAAAAAAAAATGGTGTTAGGTGTTAAGCACTCTAAAAACAAAAGTCTGTTTATTTACCAGTCATTCAAGGATTTTATCGCAAATTTATTATCACCGCTTCAATTCCCAAGGCGATGAGCCTGACAGTCGCTATGAGAGAGCTTACTAATGGACGGCGTTTGCTTGACAACTGCGTTGGATTTCGTGTCATGCCTACTGCGCATGCCCGTAAGCGAGCTTACTGACGTCGCGCCAAAGCCGACGACGTTAGTGATAGCAATTTGCCGGCGTCTTAAAGTAGCACGAGGCAAAATTAGTTTCCCATGTTTTCTCTCAAATTGTCATTGCATCTTGTAAGCAGGTGGTGCCACCGAGCGTACATCATTTCCATCATGTGGTTTGATATGGTGGAGAGCTCAGGAATCGGCCATGCAAAATAAAATTAAAAAAATATAAGCAATAAAAATAATAAGCAACTATCCATATCCGCAAGGATAGGCATAGCACTTGAGATAAAGGTATTATGCAGCTACCGAAGCTGACACTAAACCATAGTAAATAGTTATCTCGTCAGGTAGCTGCATCTGCTCAGTAGATTCAGGAATGTCCTGACGTTGTCTTTTAAACTCCTGCCTGGAATTCTCGCCTATCGCCATTAACTTGCTCTGTGTGGTAATAGAATCTACGTACGACTCTGTTATTGACGTAGAAGCAGCAAACTGCTGTTGGGCCTCAAACCGTAAGTCGGTAGTGCCTAGCTGAGCGGGGTCAAAGTAACAGGCTGACAGAGATCACTAGGCAGGGGCTCCGTTTGACCGAAAAGTGTAGGGAGAAGTAAGTCGTCGATTACCTCTTGGATGAAAGCCATACTTGTTAAACATCTGAAGTGCTTGTCGGTAAGCTCTGGATCAGGATAGATGTATCGACCGAGTACCAAAGCATGGCCAAGGGATCCCCTTGCGTCGCACCCTTCTGTGACAATATCTCACCTCCACCGCAAATAAAGAGGCTCGACGGGCTTCCGTAATTTGTTAATGTAAAGTGATGTTTTGTAATGTTACGGATCTGTTCATTTTGATCATATCTATGAATAAAATAATAATAATAATAATAATAATAATTACCATCATAATCATAATAACACTTTATTTACATAGCACTAGCTCTATCGTCATCCAACAGCGCTTTTACAACTTGAAACACGGTTAAAATGACCAAATAAAAAAATAACTCCTTACTACCTTGCAATCCAGGGCATGTCCGGACGGCAATGTTAGCATTCATTCATTACCTCCGAAAGGACAAGGTTCTGTAAAGAAAGGAAATTTGATTTCATTTGTCTTTTTTTCCAAGGAAACCAATTACAAAGCTAAAGCGAGGATGGTATCGACTGCACCCAACACAACAACAAATCACAGCAGCCTGTCTCCATATTTGGAATGCTCTGTCCCTGGCATTTCGATGGAAATCCAGCAAAAGCTACAACTCATTCATAGCTACTTTCTGTGTCCTTTAAGTCTGACAATAGCAACCTGCTCTTTCCTAGGAAACCTATTAATTATTGTTGCTGTGATGCGACTAAGGGCTTCCGCACATCCTTCTCTAATATACTTTTGCAGCTTGGCAGTGAGCGATTTAATCTGGACATCAGTGCAGTTTTATCGTTGTTCAGCTGATTACTTTGGGATGTATCACTGCTCGCTAAGAAAATTAGTTCATCTCTTTGGATCAATTGGGGCTTTGAGCTTTTGTGGTACTCTTAGTAACCTGGTCGTTATTAGCAGGGATAGGTTTCGCGCAATTAGCCGACCTCTTTGGTATAGAAGTCACATGACCCAATCACGCGCCCTCCGGGGTGCCATTGTCAGCTGGCTGTCGAGTTTAATAACAACAAGTGCAGTCTCTCCAATTTTCTTTCGTTCTGTTTTTCACATTGAAACAGTAGTGTATCAATTAGCTGGGATCATAACAACGGCCTATCTCATTGTCAGCGGCTCAATTATCATTGCTTGCCATTTAAAAATGTATAAAGTAAGCAGAGATCAGCGGAATAACCTGCCGCAATGCAATGCACAGCAGGCAGCCGCTGCATTGCTAAGAGAAAGAAAGGTAGCTAAAACTGTGAGATTTATAATGATAGCATTTGTAATTTCATACTCACCTCCTTTGGTCATCCTTATCATTCTTTTAATTATAGGCTATGTTGAACTATACAATTCTTTTAGTCCCCTTTTCCGCGTATTTATTACCTTAAATGGTCTTTTGAACCCGATGATCTGTTTCACGAGAAATGAAAACCTTCGAAGATCATTGCGCGACTTATTCAGGTGTTGATGCACTGTTCTGCAGTGAAACAAAATTGAAGGCACTCATAGCCTGGAGCTAATGCGGTTATGTGAGGAAATAGACATATCACCGTGTCGCTACTATCGACAAGTGACGGATAAAAGAGAAGTTAAAGTACACGTTTGCGACGTGATTTTAAGGTTATACTATTTTGAAAACTGCATCAGAAAAAACTTTTGGGTATTATTATGGGGAATTACATTATACCATTGCCTTGTGAAAATACTTCCTTCAAAATAACTGGTGACAAATAAATTTAAGGTGATGGTTGGCTTGACCGAAAAGCAACCATCCGAATATTGTTAAGGATATTTAGGGCGTTTGGGATATAAAGAAAGTTTCATGATAGTTACAAATGTTCACTATTTCTTCTTCTTAAATTCCATAATTAAAGGATGCCAATCCTTATTCTGTGTCAATTATCCACTTAATTGGTTTCCTACTTGAATATTATGTAATTATTGTCTGCTAGTGTTAAACATGACAGCCTGAACAGTGTACCTCTGTGCTAATGATGCTCAAGATTTAGTTAC
>BLFN01000224.1:224602-226711 GCA_014634225.1 Acropora yongei | reverse complement strand
GCCCTCTATATAAGATACCAGTCACTACGTAACCTAAACCCACACTATGTAACGTAGTCCACAAAAAGCAAGCTCTATAACGACCAACTTTAAAATATCGATAAATGGGTTCCCTAATCATATAGTTACACATTTTTGTCCCATTTAAACACTAATAAACAGTCTCTAAACGTAACGTCTCAACATTCCTTAAGAAACATTTAACATTTCTCAAAAGTAGCTTTTAGGCGTTCTTTAAAAGCAGCGCTTTTACCACTTCCTAAGGGCTACGCTTTTCACATAGATTTCCTTAAAAGCAGCGCTTTAAACATTCCATAAGGGCCACACTTTTAACATTCCTTAAGGGTCACGCTTTTAACATTTCTTAAAGGCCACGCTTTCAACATTCCTTAAAGGCCATGCTTTTAACATTCTGTAAAGGCCACGCTGGTAACATTCCTTAAAGGCCACGCTTGTAACATTCCTTAAAGGCCACGTTTCAACATTCCTTAAAAGCCACGCGTTTAACATTCCTTAAAGGCCACGCTTTTAACACTCCTTAAAGGCCACTCTTTTAACATCCCTTAAAGGCCACGCTTTTAACATTTCTTAAAAGCAGCGCTTTTAACATTCAGGAACGGATCTAACGATATCACTCTGGATGATGTATTTATTACAGACAAACAACGTAGAGCTTATATTTTTAATCATTTCTTCAGTCATGTTGCTGATAATATCCCTGAGCCTGATCCATCTCTGTATGGCCCTGATTTTCTTCATCACCATAGTATCAAAACCATCTCTAGCTTTATGGATAGTAATCCTTCGGCTCACTTTCGTTTCAACAATACTACTCCTGCTGTTGTTATTGACATTGTCAAGTCATTACCTGCTTCTAAAGCTATCGGTTATGACGATATTCCCTCAAGGCTGGTAAAAGATTCCATCAGCATCTTGGCAAGACCTCTGTGCATTCTCTTTAACTCTTCAATTTCTGCAACTGCTTCCCGACTTGTTGGAAGTGTTGTCAGGTAACGCCAGTGTTTAAGAAAGACACCGAATACCTCAAGGAAAATTACCGCCCCATAACTGTTCTTGTCACCTTTAGTAACATTATGGAACGTATTCTATCACAACAGCTTGTTAACTTCTTTGAGGAGAAATTATCACCATACTTATCTGCTTACCGTCGGAATTACAGCTGTCAGACTGCTTTGCTTTGCATTTTGGAGAAATTGAGAATTGCTTGTGACTACAAGTCTATTGCTGCAATTGTGGGCATTGACTTGACAAAGGCCTTTGATTGTCTTGCACATAAACTTTTATTAGCTAAGCTGAAATCTTATGGTTTATCTAGCGATAGCTTATCATTGTTAAGAAGATACCTAACTGATCGTTTTCAGAGAGTCAAGATTGGTGATACGTTTTCTGACTGGACAAGGATTAATAGGGGCGTTCCACAAGGGTCTGTACTCGGACCACTTTTATTTAACATTTTCATAAATGACCTTTTGTACCTTTCACGCAGTTCCGGGATCAACACTTACGCTGATGATACACAATTCTTTACTAGCGGCCTGGATCCTGTTACTATCAAACTTTCAATGTAGGCTGACCTTCAATCTGCCTCTGAATGGTTTCAGTCAAATGGCATGGGTCTTAACGTCGACAAATGTCTTTCAATGTGGGTTGGATCCAATAGTGAAGATCTTCCATTGCAACTTAGGAATAGGAACGTGCAGCTGAGTTCCTCCATGAATTTCCTGGGCATAACGATTGACAATACACTAAATTTTTGTGAGCATGTATCTGGACTAGCTCGCAAAGTCAGCAATCAACTCCATGTACTTAAACGACATAAACGTCTTATACCAACTGGTGCTAAGAAACGTCTAGATGAGGCATTCATATTATCACATCTTAATGACTGTTCCGTTATCTGGCTTCATTGCGGCAAAAAGAATGTTGATAAACTGGAGAAAATCAATGAGATGCCTCCGCTTTGTCTTCAATGATCTTCATAGCACTTATGACGAATTATTAGACTACATTAACCAGTCTCGCTTACAAGATCGCAGGATGCATGACATGTTGACTCTTACTTATCGAGCACTTAATGGAAACACCCCT
>BLFN01000224.1:217102-219602 GCA_014634225.1 Acropora yongei | reverse complement strand
TCTTGACAAAACTGTCCAAGGAATGTGCAAAGCCCGATCGAGTGTTATTTGTGACAGTAGCCTTTGGCATAGGAGTGGATGTTCCCAACATTAGGAGGCTCATTCATATCGGTGTTCCAAAAACAATGGAAGAGTACTTCCAAGAAACTGGTAGGGCTGGCAGGGATGGGAAAGAAGTCCTTGCTACCCTGTTTTACAATGGTCGAGATATTGGAAAAGGAAAGAATACAGTTGATGATGTTATGAGGAAGTTTGCAACAGCAAAATCTTGCAAAAGGAAAACTATTCTCGATTACTTTGGACATGAATTACCCAAAAGAACCATTTTACACTCTTGTTGTGATTTTCATAAGTTAAGTTGTAATTGTGAAACCTGTATTGAGAATACCATTGTAGAAGAAATGGGAGAGGGTTCTATAGATCCCCCTGCAAAAGAAATCTCACCAAATAATCTGTCAACCAGCTTGGTGCCTGTGACTCCAGATCAACAGGATGAAATTCGTTCAGAACTTGAAGCCTATCGAGCTTCTCTGCAATTTGGAAAGACATGTTTAGAGGGTGTGACTCTGTCAACAGGCTTTAGCCTTGAGCTAATTGATATGACCATTAAGCACTGCGATAAGCTTTTATCTGTTGATATAGTGGAAGACATTTTGCCTGTTTTCAGTAGGAGAAATGCTGAAGTTATTTATGACATTGTCTCAAGGCATGTTCTCAAGTAGCAGCATTGACAGAACAATGATGCAGCAAAATAATAATTTTACAAAATAACTTACTATTGGCATGTAACTTTTAGTTGCATGCAATGTAAAAGTTTAGTTACCATATCATAATCAGCATTTACATGGACAGGTTTATATTTATTTATTAGTGCTTTAATATACCCATGGGTTCTGAAATTTATTGTTTCCTTTCTGTGTGACAGCCAAGAAATGAGTTTTTTGGGGATATAAATGTAAAGGTGATGTAACATATTAATTTGATTACATTGTATACTGGTAATGCATTTTAATCAGGTTTCAGGTTGCAGAATCTAAGCATTAAATTTGTAAAATTAGGGTGTTATGACCTTACATATCTTGATCATCATCTGAGTCATTTGATGTGACCTCATTTCCATCATCCTCCTCATCTTCGTTGTCGCTTTCATCATTTATACATGAACCTGCTGCAAGTTTCCTCTTGTGTTTAGTTAACCACTGATCCAAAAGTATGAGGTCTAATTGGTCCAGAGGACTTTTGGTAATTTTATGGAATGCATTGTGGAGCCTGTCAGCTTTGAACTTGAATGGCTTCAGTTTCTGTAGACAATCGACTATTTCTTTGACATCTTCTTTACAATCGCCATATAACCCTGCACAGCTGAACATGTAGGGTTCTGTATAGGTTTAGGTGTCACAGCATTGGCTGATTGTGCTGATACAGTGCTGTGTGCAACATTAAATGGTGGTACAACTGACTGGACATGAGCAGTTGTTTGAGCAGTGTGTACAGTTGAATTAAAAGAAATTAGGAACACTTTAAAATGTCATTTTTCTATGATTTCTTTTATTAGCACCTGAGGTCTGACATTGTTTTTAATTACTGTTTGGTCCAACAACTTTATTTACCTCTTAATATTTTTAATGTGTAATGAGCAAAATGTAGATACATTTCATTATCATATACTGTCTCACTGTCATCAGGTTAAATGTAAGTTATTGATTGCATGTTATTAACAGGCATTCGCTGCTTTCAGTATTCCAGCCAGTGAGTGAACTTGTGTACTTCCTAATCATCAGTAATTAAATCAATAGACTTCTAGTATTTTTATCAGCAGACGATCCTTGTTTTCCCAGAAGAGCTTATAACAATAATTAAACTGGCATACTTACTCCAAGAATCCTCAATCTCAGACTTACAATGATAGCATAGGAGGGTGTCTTTTGGTCAGACTGTTTAACCGTAGATGCTTTGCAAGCTAAACTGGCCACATTGCCATTATTATCATTGTAGCTTTATTATTATTATTTAAATATATACCTTCTTGTTGGTTTCTCTGCTGAGCTTTTTGCTCCCGATGAAGACGCCACACCTTTTCGACATCAAATTCAGGAAGGACGTATTCGCCCACAAAGGCACCAATGGTTTCATTCAGAAATTTCACTTTCTTCTCCTGTGGGGAATGCAGAGTTGGAACTGTGATGTTTGTTGGTGTGCTTTGAGAAATGCTTTCGAAACCAGCCCACTCCATGAAAGCTTCACACAAGTATTATTTGGTTACTTCATACATGAATTCAGCTGATGCTTTATAAGTCTAAGGACACATTTCTCTTCCCTAACTTCTGACGAAGATGATAAAGGGTGCCAACATTTCTTGAAGAGGCAGTGTTGTAAAGCTGTTCCCAGACATACTATCAATTGAAATTTGAAATTGATTATTAACAACAGTGTATAAATTGTTTTGATCAGGCTCTTGCTATAGACACAAGCCTGAACAATTTAACTGCATGTACCTTGA
>BLFN01000224.1:155933-158433 GCA_014634225.1 Acropora yongei | reverse complement strand
CGTCCGTGGCTCAAAAACGTTGCATGCTTAAGCTCTCTATTGGGAACTTAACACATCGCTCTGTTTTTCCACAGAAAATGCATTCTGGGGAAACAGCCGCATGGGAGATGAGGATGAGGATGATAAATTACGGGGTACTGTTGAGACTCACTAGATGATGTTCTACGCTTCAAACGATCCTGGTTTTTAGTAAACTTTTGGTAACAACCACAACAGTCTCTGGAATCTGATTACAGACATCCTCCGTGCGATTGGGTGAATCTTATGTAGTTGAGAGAGCTTGTCAGTGGCAGATCCTTAGACATTACTGAGTGACGTGAAATCTCCATGCTTAATGCTACTCACATGTAAAATACAACAAACAGAAGGGTGCTTTCGAAGAACTTCTTGTCCATCAACATTATTACATTTACGTTTCATCTCTTTTAAATTCAAACACTGGGTTTTCTTGATCGACATTCAAGTGATTTACAGCCTTGTAAATGCAGTTTATCAGGTGACCCCCCTATTGTTATGTGGATTAGTGATTCGAATAATAATAGATGGGCGACGTCATGTACAAGTCCCCAGGGACACCTGTGCACTGAATAACCAGCACTTTGCTTATTCAGTGCACAGCCCCCCCCCCAGGACAGCCACGGTGATGTGACCCGCAGAACTTTGTTCCAATCCCTGGTCCGATCAACCATAGGGGGGCTCTCTCCCTTGCCAACTCCCTAGGGAGACCCCTGCACTGAATACCAGAGCCGCTCACACTCAAAAGTACCTCCAAGTGGGCAGGTCTGAAATGTGTATTGGTTATATAGAAAGGGGAACAATTGCAGCAAAGGCGTATAAGAGCTAGTATGGAAACTAGTAGACAATGCTAACCTTGAGGCTGCCCTCCGGGAAAATAAACAAGAACTTACGTATGTCGCCAATTTTGGATTTAATGATACAACTGCGCATGTCCTGAGTCTCCAGTCACCATGCCCCATACCGTTCGCTCTAAATTTACCGGGAATGCCTGGCAGCTTTTGTAATCTTTTTGGAAAAAATTAAGCTCTAGAGGTTTCTTTTTTGGGAAAAGCCGTACCTAAAATGACCTTAATTTTTTGTTCATTTTATTTAATATTGAAATGGCTTTGGAATTTAATTATCCATATTTTTGTATATTATTCGAGTTTTAATCTATCAAGCAGGTTAAAATTAACACTTTCGATTAATAATTGTTGTAACAAAGTACACTGTTTGATGTCCAGTTAAAAGGTAATTGTCGATTATAGAGTTCTTCAGAAATTCAAGGTGGCCGCCACAACGAGGCCTTGGGACGATATTTCGAATTGGAACACACAAATTGGTTAAGTAGTCGTCTTGAGGCTTACAAAAATGTAAGTAAGAAAAATATATCATATGGGTGCATGGGAACTCCATCTTCCTACTAGACTATTGGTTCTTCAAGATGTTGACCGCCATTTACGTTTTTGATGCACCACAGAATTGCCTGACACTGCTTTGATTTCTTGCCTTTTGAAGTTTTGTAATGTTATTTCCAATCGACGTTCGTCACTTTCGCGTACGTCTTAGTTCGCCCATTCCAAGTTTTCTATGCTTCGGTAAGGGCTGAATCGCACTAGAGCCAGATATTTTGAATGTCTCGGGGCAAACTCCACAGGATTTGGCTTTTTTTGTCCGCTGACAATTTGTCTGTTGTCCACGCTCCATCGCACTAGCGTTTTGTTTACGTTGGACAAATCCGAAATGTTTACGTTTCGTCAAACTTGTGACCTTTCCATTATCCAATACTTGGCGGGAAATCATATTTCATAAAAACATGATCCCAAGACGTTTTCTGCTTTTTGTAGCTGCAGCATTTGTCCTACAATTTCAGATGTATGCTCAGCTGAGGATGATGCTGATAATTTTGTCTCTTGCTCAATTTCAACTAGAGGGGAGAGCTTTTCTGAGATTGTTCGAGATTCGAAGGCGAAGACGACATCGGCGTGGACATCCATACTTTTGGGTTCTCCCTCGACCCGCCGATTCATGGTTTGATATTCATTATAATGACCAAAGAATCCCAGACGAATATTCCAGGAAACAGCTTTAAATGAGAAGAGCTACTTTCCGTTTGCTTTTGGATGTCCTTCGCCCATACATCACAAGACAAAACACTCCTTTTAGAAGGTGTATTGAGCCAGAAAAGGTATTGGCAATGGGGCTCACGCGCTTAGCTCATGGAGGAACATACGTTTCCATTGGGCCTGGTTTTAACGTTGGGACAACGACAGTACTTGAGGCCGTCAAAGACGTCGTTACAGGACTGGTTTCCATAAAACATGATTATATCAAATTCCCAGAAACTGAAGCTCAACTTGTTGAAACAAGGGAAACTTTCGAAGCGCTTTCTGATCTTCCAAATGTGGCAGGTGCAATTGATTGCACACATGTCACAATCAAAACCCCTACTGACAGCAGAGTCGACTACTTCAGTCGATTCCAGCGCTACGATATAATCGTC
>BLFN01000224.1:134017-136517 GCA_014634225.1 Acropora yongei | reverse complement strand
TACCATAGAGTGGCTGTCAGGAGGCCATTTATGACTAGAGCTCTGCCTTTGAGGCTTGAATCTCAATGTTTCCACGTTGCAGTAATATTTCTTAGTTTTTGTTGGTGCAGTCAGTATTGCCAACGTTGATTCCAAGTAGTTTTCTGGTGGGTGTGTATTAGTCCAGTCAAAATCAGTAGGTGCGTTGGTTCAGTGTCGGAAAGAGCCACACCATAGGCCTTTACATTTGTGCAGATTTATTTTGGCTCCCGATGCTTATTCATATGCTTGGAAGATCTTAAATGCATTGGTGATCAAGATGTTGTCAGCCAGTAAAAGTGTGGTGTCGTCCGCATATTGCAATATCGTGGGTTGTGAGTCCCAATGTACTAGTCCTTTGATATTTGCGTGGCTGCAAATATGTGTCGCCAAGATCTCTGCTGTCAGAACATAAAGGGGCATTGATAATGCACGTCCTTGTTGGAGTCCACGTTGTAGAGGGATAACAGCAGTCAGCCAGCCGTTGACCTTCATGGAACTGGCCGCGTCTGTATATCTTATGGCCTGTCTTATCATTTTTGTGCGGCTGATATGCAGTTATATTTATCCTTTGAAAGGTCATCTGCCACCCCATTCCCTTAAAATACAATCGTTTCATCAGTTCAATGGGTCTCTTGCAAGAAAATGATATCATACTTTCGAGTCTTACGTAATTAGATTGAAGACAGTTTGTCTCCGGGTTGAATTCTGCAGACCTATGAATTTAAACTAATTAAGGTGGCTGAACACAGTTTTTAAGTGCCTATGCCTCATTCACCATTACTTTTAAAATATTTATGGTCCGGGACCCGTTTTTTGCATGAGTGAAGGTTAACCATAGAAGAGTTTATTCTCGCATTTTGGTTAAGGTGAGGTGCTGTTGCCATGGCAACGGGGCTAGTTAAAAACAAGGCTTAAAGAAAATCCAGTCATTAGATTTTCTTCATCGTTTGCCCACTACGAATTGACATGAAATCCCTTCTGTAAACATTGTTTTAATAAAATTTTAACAGAGGCGATTTTCGTAATTTCTTGTAAATCGTTTTCTGTAGTATTAAAAATTCCCTCTGTTAAAATTCAGATTTTTCGTGATAGATCATTCACTTGCGTTCTAAACTAGTTTTTGGCCAAATTTCTTGAAATTCAAATGACTGGATCGTTAGAAATTGGCAAGTTTCTACGATGGCAATCGGTCTCAATTTTTTGAGCAACTGCGCATGCGCTGCATTCAACTGGGTTCTTCGGTTGGTTGCTCGAGGGTTCCTCAGGTTTATTTCGTTCGAAAACATTTTGTTCGAAAACAAACAATGTGTAAATCACTTTATATATACGTATTTAACTGTTTGTTTTGCCTTTGAAAAGCCGGGCTGGCTTTTACACAACACTGCTGACCGCGCGGAAACTGTGTTCAGCCACCTTAAGGTGAAAACATAAACAAATAATTAGAAATATAATATACTGTTGAATGTTCTATCTTACGATTTTTTGGTGTGTTTGGCGTGTTTCCTCACATAGTGGGCTGCATTCAAGTTCGGTTTTGGTTTGTTTTGTTGTTTTCTTGGCATAATTACAGGATGAGAGTCGGAGTCAGTTTGGTGGGGTCTTTTTGCACCTACAACTTTCCATTCGTCTTAATATTTTCTGTGGGCGGTCGGTGTACTTCTTTGTCATCCATAGTGGTTTTTTCATCATTTTTTTCTTTGGTTGCTTCTATCGATGTCGTGGGACTATTGCTGTTTTCTACGTTCTTGGTGTTATCATGTGGCGTGGTTGTAGCTTTGGCTGTTGCTTCTGAGTGGTGCGTGTTTCTCGTTGGACAGTGATAGAAGAGAAGGCCAAGTGTTTTACAAGTGCGGCATTCGATTGACGGCCAGTTTTTTTGGGATTGACCAGGTTCGTGGCAGTTTGTGCAGATTAGTTGGTGGTTGTTGTGGATAATCCAACACCACTCTCCGCCAATTTGAAGCGAATAAGGGATGGATTGCGCGGTAAGTACAATGAGAATTAATCTGTTCCGTTTTCTAATCCCGCAAGCTTGTGTTCCTGTCTGTATTTCAATCTTATCACCGATCCTTTCACTTCTCCATATTCTGATAACTTTGCGATCACTTCATCATCTTCAATGTATGCCATTAGGCCCATAATGCTAACGTTCAGATAGTATGCTCTGGGTGGGTAGAACTTACGACATCCCACAATGATGAGAACTTCAGGCCAACCTATCCAAACCACCTGATGTCTGAAATACTGGCCTTTGACGGAGTGCTACAAAACAAATCATTTGGTGAGTCGCCCCTTAACGACCAGCAACGATTTCAGCGATTAAATATAGTCCCGAACCTTGCTCGGCCAGTTTCACGCTGGCCGACAATTCGGTTGATTCAAGGTTCATTCTAGACAAGATAGTCTCAATGGTTATCCCAAAAACTCAGGTTGCCTGTATTCAGCGGTCTCGCTTGGGTCAGGTCAACATAGCCTTTTC
>BLFN01000224.1:20215-24804 GCA_014634225.1 Acropora yongei | reverse complement strand
AGCTTGTTCAGATTGCTGCAAATCAGCATCCTGGTATTGGTATAAGAATGCTCAAAGGTTATTAACAAAGCCAAGGTTTGTGCATTCAGCGTGAACGAATTAGATTATCCCTGTTGCGAACTGATCCAATTGGCCGTATGGAAAGATGGAGGACTACCACTAGGAGGTGACAATACAATATGAGGTATCCACTCTCTCTATGCCACATAGATGGGAATCATAAGCTCATAAGGTAATAATTATGTTTTCACTACCTGACACTCACAGTTCAAGTTATCCTGACGCAGTGCCTTGGAATACAATTGAAGGCAAAAGTCCTTGGGACACTAATGTAATGTCACAAATTAAGTTGTGTTTAGAAATAGTAGTAACACAAATTTAATAAACAGGAATCAGTAATCTAGAACAAACTGTCGGAGAGTGCAAGGTAAAATGTGTATGGTCAGTAACTTTAAAGACTTCTTAGGAACAACTTATGCCCAAACAATAATTATTATTACTGTACATGTTTGAGTCTGTGACATTGATTATGAATAACAACATACCTACACCGCCTGCAAGTGGATAGCCATGCTTGGTCCGAAGGCTGCGCCTAAAGGAGGTTTGACCATATCTCATGTACATGTAACATTCTGTTGGTGTTAACTGAGAGTAGTTTCCATTTGAACAGATGGAGAATTGTCATCCACGGAGGAATTGATGGTTTCTCTAGAATCCCAGTCTATTTAATGGCATCTAATAATAATAAAGCGAGCACTGTTCTCTCTTGCTTTCGTGAAGCTGTATCAGAGTATGGTCTCCCATCCCGAGTACGTTCGGATAAAGGTGGGGACAATGTGGACGTAGCGACCTATAATTATGCTAACTCACATCCAGCGAGGCCCAGGCAGAGGAAGTATGATCACAGGTACATTGTGCAGATCACATTCATTTCTTTCATGAGATGTTTAGCATTAATTTTTTTGGGTGATCTCTTTTTAAATTCTCATCACCTTTTGAATTCCTTTTTTGGAGGAGGCGAAATTTGTCTTAACAGCTCATAATTTGGGCTTCCTAATTTACAACAAAAAGAAATACACTATGCCGACATTTTATAACCACAGAAACAAATAATGTCATTTTACTGATTTCTGGTAAAACTGCAGTACAGTACGCTTTGGAAACTAGGGTTTATTTTCTGTGCTATATTTGACAACTTAAAATACCTTACCTTATTACTATCTAAATTTTAGAATTTATTTTATTTACAACCAGGGAAAAGTACAAACAACCAAAGGATTGAACGCCTTTGGAGAGACTTATATGGCAGTTGCCTGGGCCTTTTCTATGAGATTTTCCATGCATTAGAAAACCAGGATGTGTTGAGGCCAAATGATGAATGTCACCTGTGGTGCCTTCATCATGTTTTCCTGCATATCATCAACAGACACCTAAACAGTTGGAAAGATGCATGGGTCCATCATCCACTGCGTACAGAAAGGAACAAAACACCTTTGCAGTTATGGATTAGTGGACTGCAAGAGGCATGGAATTCACTTGGTCCAGAAGGAGAGGTGTTTCAGGTATACATGTACAAGATAATGGAATCTGTGCTACATAACCTTGCCTTCAAGTAAATTACAAGTAACCCTGTCATTCAAGAAAAAAATATTTGTATACCTTCGGTTGCTGTTTGTATTTTGCTAAGCTGCCATCCCACAGCAGAGTTCTTCTAAGCTGACTATAAGTGATATGTCTTTTTAGTTAGTGCATTTAAGCATAAAATACACTGTAGATATAATAAATTTACATCATCAAGTCAACACCAGTCTTGGATCTTAAGTCAGTTATTCAATTACCCTGCAAGACGAGTCACTGCTTAACAATAGCATTGTCAATTTCTGTTTACAATGAAATATCTTTTTCATTCCTACCAACTGTTCCCAATCCTTCATGTTTCAGGCAAGATCTGTTCAATGCTCTAAAAAATAAAATTCTGAACCCAAAGGTAACTTTAAATCTCAAAATATGGCCTTTTATTAATAGAAACTATACCTATAGACTACGAATTCATTTCTTTGAAAGTGAAAAAATGAAATATTTGTTTGTATCCAACATGTCACTTAATTAAAGCATACAAAGTGGATTCGCCATCACATCCGTTGTTTCTTTACAGGTAAAAGTCGACTTTGAGATATTTACACCTCCTTGACAAGCCTTAAAATATTTCACTTTGCTAGAGCACTTGAAATGATTTGAAATTCAAATTGATATTTACTTTTTCAGGGGGATTATAGCAACTATGGGATTGACTGGCAGGGACCCTGTCCAGATTATGTTGAAGTGCCAGAGACAAACTGCCCATTTGATGAAGAGGAAATGCATCTCCTTCCAAGAACTGACAACTTAACATATTTAGAGGGACTGGAGGTATTCAATGACCTGATCAACTTATTGTGATAAGAAACACTTTCAAGAGTCAGTCAAAAAAATAGAAAAGAATAGCAGTATTGAAGCAATACAACAATGTTACTGCCATAAGATGTCTGTTAAGCTTAATTTGGTTTCCCCACGCCTAGGTCGTATTTTTACTACAGTGTTAATTGGTTAGAGTTTCAAATGTGCCAGACGGATAGGTGTGAATGCACAGGGCGAATGTAACAATGCTTTTTGTAGTCCTCTGGCATGCAGTGTTTTTTCATGTTAGATATAGTTAAAACGTTTCAGAGAGTTAAGGTGGAAACGACGGGATTTTGAACTTCAATCTACCGGTAATCCCTCCAACGGACACAGATTTAAGTTGTTATCAATTTAATGAGATTTGTTAGGCTACAACCGTCGCTCTCTTGCCTATAACGTCGATTCTTTTACCTTAGTGTTTAGTATTAATCATAGTGTCTAATTGTAGTTTTAGAAACCGCTTCTATCAAATGCTTTATCAACCCGCTTCAGTGTATTTAACCACGTTAGTCTACGTTTGTGTATTCCTGGATCGGCGCTACAATCATAAATCAATAAACATTGTTAAATCAAAGCGCGTAACAAAATTTCTGCCAAGATACGATCGAGAGGGATATCAACAACCGTCCTGTAGGAAACGTTTGGCACCTACAAACAATGTATGCTTATTAAATCTCCAGAACATAATGAACTTTAACTCTCTTTATTAAATCTACTTAACATCCACAAAACAGGGAACTTGAACTCTGAAATATTAACTGACTGTATTTATTATGGATTGGCTTCCATAATATTAATGTCCTCAATGACTTTGTTGGCACACTTTTTTTAATAAGGGTGGCAATAATTAAAACCTTACGGACCTTAGGCAAACCACCTAGTGAACCTCACCAAACAAAAGGTAAAAGGAGCAGAATAACAGTGCTGCACATGCATGCTTGGTTTTGACCCCTTTCTTCGCCATTCTATCCAAAACAATGACTTGAAAAGATCAAAACTTATGCCTACTGGTAATTTAGAACATGTGAATGAAAAGGGCGAATTTTGAGTCATTTTGTTTGGCGTTTAATGTTACATATGCACATTTTTGTTCCTAAATTATTAGATACACTGAATATATCTATATGATGGTGGAATGCATAAGAAAAAATATGAATTATTTTCTCACAAGCTATCTGCTTTGTTTATGAGTGGGAGAGCTAATAGACAGGATTCCACTGAATAGTCAAGGCGAAAGCAAAAGGGGTTAAGAAGTAACTGATTTCTGCTTCTTACTTTTTAAGTTAACTAAAACAACCTTTTTATGAATATAGTACTTCCAAAAATGCTCCTGTATGTAATACAACTCTTAACCTTTGTAAACTTTATCCCTGGATGTGCTCATTAAATGTAGCTGTATGCTTTAAATGCTACAAATGAGAATAATTGGAAAATTCGTGTAAGTAACACCATTGCTCCATCTTCACTGATTATAGTTGTAAACAACACTTTGAGTAAACCGAAGTTCTAAACTGGTGAAAAAGCGATTTGATCTGTGCAAAATTCGAACAAGGGTCGCTTTGTAATTAGTGACGAGCTTGACGATTTTGGAACACTTTTCTTGGCAAGACCTTTTAAGTGTTCACGAACTTTCCTCTTCCGCAGCTTTTGCATAATTTTGTTAACTTGTACGTACTCTAGAAGATCACTGCCACAACGGGCTTTGCGTTTAAAATTGTTTGGGTTGAAACGAATCCCAATGCCATACAGCCAACAAGTTTTATGTGTGAACATAAATCGATGCCATACTTCCTGCTGTAAGAAAGCCTGGCAAAGATTTGCCTTTCAAAGCGGCCTGTGACTTGAGCGCGGCGACGACTGTTGGGTGAAATCAGCTCGCAATGGAGGTGTTGACACTAGTTTTCGTTCAGAACTTCGAAAGCAACTTTTTCCTCCGTCTACCATGTAAAAACTGCGAAAGCTGTGATGCCTTAACCATGCAAACTTTATACAAGTCATATTGATTTTCCTTTACCACAGAACCGCGCATATCAATTCGCAGATCGTGAAACGGCCAAAAACACGTGCAATGGCGAAGTATTACGTCATTTCCAGTTGAAGCCAATGACGGCACGCCATATAAGTTGCACATCTCAAAGAAATTGTGATGA
>BLFN01000222.1:396093-398418 GCA_014634225.1 Acropora yongei | reverse complement strand
CGCCGACACAAGACATTTTAAAATTCCGACAAGCGACCTGGGACCCCCCCCCCCTCCCTGGCAGGGCCTTGCTTATGCTAATCTTCCCAGCAGTGAAACTTAGCATGAACAAAATAAGAATTTCAGCTCAAAACAGAGACTGGAAGGAATTAATTTTGCTAAAAAATAAATGCTGTTTAAGCAAAGATAGTAAAATTAGAGGAGTGCATGTAATGTAAACCCAGAAAATCATCCCAAGAGATGTGAATGCATGGAATGCTTGTCTAAAGTCAGTTGCCAATCACTGATATATCAGACTCTGGAATGATGATGATTTGTCATTCTTTGCTGCAGAACTCATAATGCTTAAGTACCTTTTTCTCCAGCTTCAGAAGACGTGTCTGCTCAAAGATTTCTTCAATAACTGTTTTGTCTTTAAAACATGAAGAATTAACCAAAAACATCAACAACTAATACTCTAAAAAGTGATCAGCAAAGTAAATAAAATTATCATAAACCATCATAATATTTCAGCTATTGAAAATTATGAGAGGTTATGGCCCAAAATTATGCCAGCATTCTAGTAATGCAACATTGCTGATAACTTTGTGAAGAGGTTATAATCGAAATCAAACATCGAACGTTGATAGTTCTGTCAACTACCGTACCCTTGAGGTGGCTGCAAGGGTGATAGAAGTGTATGGCTTAAAAAAGGACCCCATAGAAACAACGCTAATGCGCCCGTTACAACTAGTGATAGACTTCAATTCTATTCGTTTCTCCGATTGAAAACGATCACAATCAAACAGAAATATGCTGCACGTGCATATCTCGCCAAATCGTGCGCGATATCAATTAGCTTTTAGACCGATGTTTTCCGCGAACTTACACTTCAAAGTTTCACACACAAGGGCATACAGTTTCTTCTTTTGAGGGAAATGACTAGCGATGGCCAAGGACTTTGGAGTTCCGCGTTTTTTCATCACTTTTTCTATAACATTTGCCGCGCTCGAATACAACGTCGCCATATTGAATTGTTCAATTATTTTTTTTCGGAAGACTACTGACCAAAAGATATCAAAGGCTCAGATTTACTGGCAGTTCCCAGTGCACGGCTGCATACTGAAAAAAATCTTCGATAACCCAGTTTTGTCATTAAGACGCTACATAGCCCAAGGTCTCTTGCAGCGCTCAGTGTTCGGCAATTACCCGAACACAATCGTATCCGGAACGCGCTATTCTTCCAGCAGCTAGGATCGAAATAAAACCCAGTCAAAATGATCGTTCCAGCTACAAGCTAATGTTAGTGTTGGAGTCGGAATCCGAATCTCAGACGGCAGTAGAACGACGAATAAATATCCTCGTTTCTTTTCTAACGCTGTGGTCAACTGAACCAGTCGTAGTTTTGACGCACAATTAAAAATACGATAAGCAACTTTAAAAATACGAGACATAAGACAAAGGAATAGCTAAACTATTCTTTTTTATCACAAGATACACTGTGACAATATATTTACAATTCTCAGTAATTTCTTACAATATATATATTTTTTTCATTTTCCTATCAACAAGCACTTAAATGTCTGCCTGTCGTCTGCTAATTGCTTCTTTTTGGCCCTGGGGACTTCTGTTATCGCCCTCTCGGGAACAGTTTTACATTGCGTGACATGCACAAGTCACACATGACGTTTAGTCATGTGTGCCTTGTGCATGTCACACTACGAGAGCTGATATGGTGCATTCTAAGTCACAGCACACCCAACATTCGAGGAAAAGAGACAGCCTGCTTGATCACGCATGACATGACGCTGATACAGCATCTAATGTAACCCATCTGGTATTGCAGCACGTCGCGCGATATCAAAGGTCATGCCACAATCATAGGTCAATCCCAACAGTCACGCAGTGACCTCTCAAGATCCAAACACTTGGTCACGCAAATTATTTGTGTCGGCCACCTCTCCTTTGTTGCTTTATTTGATTTTGACATTGAGGACAAAACCATTTTCCCTTTGGAGCATCTGTCAAGCCAACGCAGCCATAATGGAACCATTCTATCGGACACTGAAAACAACCAAATTGAATGTGAGGGTTAGGATGGTAAACTTACTTGATCGCTCTCTAACTAATCAGTTGCATTAAGCTGGTGGGAGGCAGAGTGGTTGGTTATCTACTAACTAGCCAGCATGACAGGCGCTTTATGAGCCAAGCGGGGCGTCCGCGCGAAATATCGCGTTCGCCCCGCTTGGCTCATAAAGCACCTGTCATGCAGGCTATCTACTAACGCACTCAGGGGTGATAAAGGTGGGGCGGGGGGCAGAACAGCTCCAGCGATTGACCACGGCG
>BLFN01000222.1:356093-376093 GCA_014634225.1 Acropora yongei | reverse complement strand
GCTCAGCGACAAGTGTTGTTCCCATTTACCGTCGAAAATGATGGAACCGATGGCTTATGGAATAATCTTTATTCCCCAACTAAAAGTACTAAACAGATTGGAATGATAAAAATTCTCGTTGTTCTTTTTTAATGTTGTTGTCGACCTTTCAAAAAGCGTTGGTGTTAGCGTGTGTTCTTGGTGTGTGACGGAATATTGTTTTCTCCTGGGCGTTTAGTCTTCTGTTTTTGCTTGCATATAAAAGGAAGGAGAGTCGTACTGTGATTATCTCAGCTGATTGTAGAACAGGAAAGCAAATCACTGGTAGTTGGTAGAAGAGATGAATCGCAGCAAAAGTTATACAAGAGAAAATAGGTCCGCGAAGTGTGCACAGATACAAATCGCTCGTAAGACGTCTGCTTGATATATTTGCACTCTTTATAAGCGTAGGGTTAAGTTTATAACTGGTGTAAAATATCAATCTCTCGCTCTACTAAATATTTGTAAACAAGTAATTAAAAATGTACGTGTTAGCGCTGCTCGCCTCGACTAGATCTTGGTAGCTGGGGAAAGTGGATGTTTGTGAAATAAAAACGACAATTATGTTTATAATTAAACTTTAATATTGAACCTGATTATTGTTATCTCCTTATTCTTCCAATCTTCTTTTCTTTGGGAAGGGGTAGATTGGGGGCAAATCCACCTTGGTGGTGTCCCGTAAAAAATCCTCGGATAGGTGTTGGGAATCACTTGCTCTGTGGAAAACAGCCGTTCATCCCAGTTCAACGAAATTAAGTCCTGTGAGTGGGGTTAATAACTGGATGGGTGACCTACTGTGAATAATCTGTGCTCTACTCCTCCCCTCTACGATTGTATGTGAGTTCCATTCAATAAAAACCTGACTAGGGGTACTGTGCCCCACCACAAATCACACCACCACCCCCGTCCTACCTTAACCTCACTCCACCCTAGACCGCTGTGCCCTGTGGCACGACGTCTCATTAAAATCGACTTCGTGACAATATGAGCTCCAGACCACAATACGCACATACTGACAGAAGTAAGGCTCTTTTTTTTTTAGGCGAGTGCCGCAAACTTCACAAACAAACATTGTGCCTTTTTATTGTGCACATCTTGTGCCTTTCGAATAGTCACTCTCCGCCACACCAAAGCCCGCGTTATTTTGGGCTCATGCGGATGTCGAAATGATGCGGAAGTGGGACAGGGGGAGGGGAATGACACTTCACAAAGAGAAGAACATAGAACTATGCTCTGGTAAGACCCCTTCTCTTAATTTTCGCGTCTTGATATTGAGGAAAAACGACGCAAACACGGAAGAATTGAATATTTCCACACTTGATCAACCGCCATCTTTTCTTGCTGAAGCAAAAGCACCCATCTGCATAAGAGAGAAAATTTAATTCCCAGGGGACAAAAATAAGGTTGCCGCTTGTTTGTTTTGATAAAGAAGCATGGTAATCGTGACGTCATAAACATGTGCTCAATAATTCAAAGCGACGTTGCCAAGCGACAGAACAATGAGAACAATGTCATAATTCATCGCTTGAACCAGACATTCTAAATGCTTAATTAGGGGATAGGTCCTATGAGTAAACAGCGTGCACAATTCATCGTCGTCACGCCTAGTACGGTATTTTAAAATAAACAAAAAACTCATGAAAAATTCTAATTGATTCTCTTTTGTTTTTCCCACGAATTGCTTGCGACACAATATTTATTACACGCGGCTATGTTGCACGGACTCCCAAGAAATGTACCAGAGTTACGTGTGCGCTTGCCGAATACAGCGCATACTTTCAAGTGATTTTCTTTTACGTGTTTAGTTGCCAAATTTCAAGCTCTTAAAGAGCCCTGAGGGATTTAAATTTCTTCTTGACTTTGTTGACAAGAATGCAAAGTTTTTTCCATGACTCGTTGCAATTCCATTGTCAACGCCTTACGCAGACCGCCCAAGGTGAAGCAAGCCTGCAAGAGACGCAGCTAATTAAGCATCGAAACAATTAAAACAATAACACTAGCAAACCTGAGGTAAACATGGTATGTGTCTCTTGCACATGTTACCAACATAAAGTCGACGCAAACATTTTTGCCACTTCCGATCCGCGTTGGAATTTCACGCCAATTAGCCAATCAGCGGCCTCCTTGGACGCAATAAATTGTTGCCCAATTTTGGATCTCATATCTTCGCCTTCGGGCAAAAAGCGTTTTTGCTTTTGCTGAGGAAAACGACAGGGACATATTTTCTGGAAGAACTGATGATCAATAATTCTATGCAGCGTTCCAGAGAAAAGAAAACATCGCAGAAGAAATACTGAAGGCGGACAATAGGCAGGGTAAGATATTCCGCGTGCAGTAACATGTTATAACCGCATATAGTTATCTCACTTTTTTGAAAGAGGGTTTTTTCCGTTTTTCTAAGGTGTATTTCTCTTGAGAATTAGCTTTAGTGTCAAAGAACGAAACCTTCATTGTGAATTTTATCGTTTTAAATCTATAATTTCAGAATATTCTATGATTTTTTTGCTTTTACTTAAATTCTTTCAGAACTTTCTTCGAAGCAAAACCATCCAAATGTTTTTAAGCTAACGCAAAAGGCGTTACATTTCTAAAAAAAGATCTTGTCATTGATCTCGACAAATGCGTAAATCATCTTTTTACGGCTCTTAGCCGCAAACACATGAACGTATTTCGACTGAAATAACTAAGAAAGCGCGCTACGTAGAGCAAGAATTGCTAAAATCCCCAAGTTATTGGTTTTTGGTTAATTCTTTGAAGACGCACGCGATGCAGTTACTTTTAAAACTTCATGTTCAAAATTCACTCCCCTCTGTGTCGTCAAAGTTTCTTGATTCTTTAGCAGTCTTACCATTTCCACACCCAAATAAACCGGAAAAAAAAATTGTCGCCCATTTTCTATCGACTCACCCTTAGCAGCAGAAAAATAATCAACTGCCAGATTAAAATTGTGGCCCAGCTCTACGAAATTCGAGGCAAAAATCTTATACGGCCTTTTCAAGTACTTCACCTCAAACGCAAAATTTTTGCAACACTTACCAAAAGGTGTGGTGTATTTGAAATTCAAATGAGCTTTCAAAACGGAAAAAACGCGAACAATGAATGCAAATTACTTTGCCAGTGTCTCAACACCACCCCCAGTCATCCCACCCTAAATACAACATGCGCAAGTCAATTTTGCGCAATCCCTTCCCTGCCGAGGCTAAATTGATCTCCTTCCTATTGTAACTACTAGATTATTTTTCCATTCTTCCCCCACCCCTCAACTCCTACATTTCCTCATAGACCTCCCTCATAATTTATAATCTCCATCGGAACATGTAGTTTATTTTTTTCATAGAAAATATTAACTTATTATCTTTAAACTCGAGTTCTTTTAATGACCTGGTGATTTGATTCTCTTTTTAATAAGATAATTATCCAATAATTTTCTCCCAAAAACAATATCCAATTTAGCCTCACGTGTCTTGAGGCACTCGCAAATTTGCAATCATTATCAAAATTAAAATTGAAATAAATTGGCTTAACCCCTTCCCGTCCAAATGAGTGCTCAGGGCACTTATAGATTTTACTCTGTCTAACGCCAGACGATTTTACTCGTCAATGGGGAACCTCTTGGACAGGAAAGGGTTAACATGTCCCTTACTTAAGCTGGATTAAGATTCTTGTTTAATTAGGACGAAATTATCCTCTTTATCATTCAGAAATTACTTACCTTCCTGCACTTACTTGAAAGCTGTTAACTTATAATAAACCTTTTATCTTGATTAAAAAAGATCATCTGGGTGAGTGGAGTTCTGAGAAGGGCTCTTGTTTATGACTGACGTTTCGACAACCTGTGCGGGACGATTTTCTTAGTAAACTCTAACTCAACCATATTCTTCAGTTACATTTTAGATATTCATTTACAAGAACTAGTACAAACAGACTTTGGTAACCAACAAGCAGTAAGTAAACAAATTGATTACCTTCATGCATAACATTATATACTAGTACCCTAAAATAGTAATCGCCCAAAATGTGGCTTAGTAATTTCCACAATTTAACAGTTACAGTACACATTGCAATAGTGTTATCACTCATTAACTCATAATTAACGCGTATAACTACATATTGTCTGTTGGTTTACAATCTCCACGGCTTTGATATTTATCAAAATGGTAATATTTGTTTTTTCAGAATTCCTTACCCCAAAACAAAACACTCCCAGTCTGACAATTCAACAGCACAATCCAGGATACCAATCGCCTTAATGCTCTCACTTTTTATTTTTATTTTTTTTTTCTCAGCAAAACTAGTATGTGCACAAATGAAATCCTGCGTATTGCCAGGAACTCCTTAAAGTATGGCCAATTCAATTTTTTGTCCCCTGAAAAATTAACCAAATGAATTTATCACTTCCCAAGAAAATGCTCATAAATTGTAAGGAAAAGTTTTGTTCATTCTATAGCACTGAAAGAAGAAGAGAACAAGTTCTTACGCCAAATCTTCTTCCAGATTCGCAAAATCAAGCCGTAAGTATTTCCCAACCTGGTTGCGGCTGGTCACGTGACCACCCAGAATCTGGGTGGCAGAAAAATCTGCTGGAAGGGTGAGGTATTTTATTGTCCTCTCGACCAAATGTACTTGAGTACCCACCCACCCTGCGGTTTTGAATGGATAGATGGTCACGTGACCAGCCGCAACCAGGGTCTCTGTTCCAACGACTAAGGGAGGCAGAGAAGAGAGACCCTGGGAACGAGGTTGAGTATTTCCCTCTTCATTTCTTCTCCCATTACACTTCTTTCAACTGTTTCTTTTCAAAAATCTGCTCTTTTAAAATTTCACTGTTTCTTAACAAATAAAAAACAACTAAACATATTATTAAAAACATAAATTTGAAACATAACCACTTAAAAATATAAATTTAAAAGAAGTGCGTTGAACGTCATAAAATCTTCACTTCCTGTTTTCCATCCCAACCAATAAACTCAATACCTTCCTTTATCGTCTGAGTCCATCTTATTTATTCTTCATCTTTTTGAACCAATAACGTTTTTGCGATTTTTTTTTCTTTTTTTACCATACTAACGTTCTTTCATCCCTTCATGAGCATTATTTTACCACAGGTCAAACTACAAGTCTCAGAAGTTACTTACTCATTGCAAGGCACATTAGAAGATCTTTACATCTTTCCGTAAGTAAATCTACTTAACATAGTCAAGAGATGAAATCAGATCATCTTACTACGAACACGTTCAACTCAACTAGCGAATTTTCCCACGGTTTCCCGACTTATTTCAGAAACATCTTTTTGTCTTCACATTAACATCCAAATAAAAAAAATCCATCAGCCAAAATTGCAACGATAACCCCACCTAACAAAGAAATATCTCCCACACTCCTTAAATTCAACCCCTTTTTTTAAAACCTATTTTACAAATTTTTTTCTATTAGATCCTTTTTCAAGTCCGTCTTTCCACCAAAAAGTTGTTTTTTCAATATATCCTGGACAAAACCAACATTGTACTAAAGAACCTAGCAACATGAATTATCAGAAGGTAACTACATTCAATTACTTGTCAACTTACACAATATATCATGTATCCCCTTTTAATTTTAACCTTTTTTTTTTTCAAGCAATTATTTTTCCTAGCATACTTACTCAGTGAGGCAATGCTTCCAAAGCCGTCGACTTCGAAAACTCCAGGATAAGTACATTTTATCAAAATATTCCTATAAATCCATATTCTTTCACACAAAAGACCTAACCTGCCTATCAACGAGATACTCTTCTTCCTTTCACAGAATGTCCATGCACACATGAAGAAAAAAGAAACAGGTAAGACCATAGTAAACTTCAACACTAAATTGTTTTAAAGTACTAATTCATTCCTATTTTCTAGCATGTCAGATTCTTCTTAACCAGTGCACCAACCATGAAGTTCACTTCCTTACCACAAAAACGGTTAGTATGCTTCAAGCCTCCATTTCCTCTCTCCTTAACAATATACTGACCTACAACCATACAAATCGCTTCAACTTGATGCTCTTTTTTATTTATCAGCAACGTTGACTCAACTCAGCCAATATGTATGGACAAATGAAACATACCTCTAGTGCTAACAAAACAGTAAGTATTCCTCGCACATCCTTTTTTTTTTTTCACGTAAGAAACGTTATGTGGTTAATTTATACCTACCTTTATAAAATTCTTCATCCATTCATTTCATCTTCTCTTGCAGAAAACGATAATTTCACATCCCATATAAGAAAAATTTCCTCTGTAAGTAAAAATATTTCCTCACTTACGTACCATACACTAAACTCTTCTTCATTCGACTAACGAATTATTCTCGCATGCCTATCCAATTTGTGGCAGGAAAACCTTGAATTAACATTATAAAGCAAAACAAAATTTCAGACTAAAAGTTTACAAGCTCTCGACTCCTGGTAAATAATTTAATGGCACCTTAAAGGTAAAAACCATAAATACTTCAACTTCCTCGACTCACTTTACGCGCTTATTCGGTAACACTTATTTTCTTCTTCTATCACTCCTTAGGTGCACGCGCCTAAAAGGTTTCCCGACAATACTTCAGTTCATTTACAAAGGCTCCTTAAAATGCTGACCAACGATGATTACGAAGCACCAGATAATTTCCAAGCCGCAACTCGTAAGTACCCTTGGATAACTGTGACACTTCGTAATAAGACCTTACTATAACTAGTAATTACTCATAACAAATACTACAAATTTTTTTTTTTCCTTCAAACAGTTCCATTCCACAAGATAATAACTCAGGAAGAAGCATTTTCTGTCCTTTGGTGACATCTCCCAACTGCGAATAACAAGTTAATATCGTATCTCTTTTTAAAATTTGTTCCAGAGAAACCTTGTTAAGATGAGCAGACAAAAAGACATCCACAGAAATAAATCTACAACAGTTAATATAACTGGCAGATTCTTCTTACCTGTTTCAAAAAGGATTGACTATCTGAAAGAACAAAGACTTGAAAATGATTTTGGACATACAATTGGTACGGACATGTTTGTTGGTACGCATTTCTCAAATATATTTTAGTTTTATTGCTTTTGTTTTTAGCTCTTGCCACACGAACACATCATACCCCTACAGAGAGAACGAACGGACATATAAATGGCGAGAACTCCCTAAACGCACTTTTCGAAATTAATCTTCAATATTAAGTTTCACGTTATTTAACTAAATTTATTTTATCCTTTATCTACGTTAGCTAATTTCAGATCCATACCACTTGAAACACCCGTGGAAAATCGACAAATAAATCATGCTTTAAAGCACTTGGAAATATGCTTCAACTGCACAGGTAAACGGACGACAACAATTCCAATTTAACTGTAAAAAAACTCGGACTTTTCCTCTCATTTCCCACCTCCCCTTACATTAAGACATTCGTCACCACACGTTATCATAATGAATATTCATGAGGTCAGTTGCAAATATTTCAATTAACTAGAAAAAATGTATTAATAATTCATGAGTCCATAACTACATAACATACCCCGTCCTCCCCTCAATTTAAACATGTCATTACGTGTCCCCCACCCCCTTTCCTCTGTGTCAGAAGTCATACATTCTTTTCTCATGAGGTCATAGTTTATGAGATCATAACTTACCACGTCGAAACTTTATTATTAAAAATAGAAATAGTGTATTACTAAACCATGACATCATAATTCAATATTACATAACATCCTCCACCACCCATCCCCTCTGTATCGGCAGTGATACTTTCTTTATTCATGAGATCATAGTTTATGAGGACATTACCCCTTCACCCTCCCCCCTAAATTTAGACATAACCTCCACTCTAACTCCTCCCCTACTAGGACAAAACCTACTTTATTCATGAAATCATAATCAATGAGTTCATTTCCCTTCACTATTCCTCCCATTTCCTTATTTTCTCATTCAATCAAAATATCAATCTGTGACACATCTCGCTCCTGCGCTTCCTCCACTCCATTCTTCATTTACTTTTTAAAATAATTTAGGTTAATATTCAATTGACATTTCTCCGTTTTCTTTCCTTTACTTTACCTTGTAACATTGGCACAAAATAAAATAAAAAAAAATAGTAAACGGAGAACAAATATTCCACTATCACCAGACTTTCAAACTTTCGCAGGTATTCAACAAGATGTCGTCATGGCTTAATGGAAAACACCGTGCAACTCAATCCCTCAGGCACGAGGTCGAATCGGCCGTAAGTTTGTTTTCTTTCCCTTTTTAGAAACTTTTCTTTTAATTACATCAAATATTTCCAAAACCGTCAACATCTTAATCTTCGAGAGAATATTTTTCATTGATTTTCTTCACACAACCCTCAAATAACATAAGGCTCTAAATTTAAAAATAACTTTGTCATAATAACTATATTGCCTTCTTATTAATCCTTGTTTATGTTGTAGGTGAAAACGCCCAAAAATAAATCGTAATGTATACCCTCCTAGACTCGCGAGTAGTCATTTTTAATTTCCCTTTTTATCGACACAATATCATAACTCATATTTATTTTGCTCTTTTTACCAACATACTCACTTTGCAATATGGATCCCATCTTCACAAGGGACACAACTTTGGAATGCGATGACAATTGCTGTTTCCAGACCAAAGGTTTTGTCATTTTCTTGTGTAATTATTTATTCATCGTTCTCCAAGATTGCTCATGACCTAACACATTATAATCTAATCGATTTTATCCAGATTCGCTAGCATCCAGCATTAGCAACACTCGAAGGGAACCATTCCTTCAAACGTAAGTACCTCTTTTGTAAAAGCAATACAATTTGCGCTTCTTTGAAAGTTTTCTTCTTCTCAAGCATATTTCATTTCCTTTCTTCTATAGGCTCACTCTTCAATCACACAAAGATGACCGAAAATTGGAAACCTTCAGACCGCAAGTACGATTAAAACGTTCTTTTCTCATATTATACCGTCACGTTGTTCTAAAACTAGTTAATGACACAAGCACCTTTCCCTCTAATTTTAATTTATTTCCTAGATCTATTATGGCAACTGCTTTGCCAACAATTTGGCGACATACACCAGCAAATGAAGAAACTGCAACTCTCGCACTGTAAGTAACTCAAAGAACCAACTTTCAAGGACTAATAAATTAGGTTTAACTTGCATTTCTTTTCCCAGGTAACAAGTCACTGGGAAGCCTAAAGTTGCAATAGCTGAAAATGCTTTTCAAACGTAAGTACAATTTCATCTTTTTTCTTGAATGTATAACTTCTTTTTATTGCATTTTCATCCACAGAAGGCATTCATTGTAGAGCTGGAAGCTGCAATTGTACTCTGAAACGCTCTTCAATCGTAAGTACAGATTTATCTTTGTTCTTGAATATATAACTTCTTTTTACTACATTTTCATTCGCAGAAGGCAACCATTCCTGAGATTCATAAAGACGGATTATCACCTTCATTACTCAAGTTGTAAGTTAAACACTTCTTACTTTATTACTTTAAAACTACTTCATTCTCTTTTAGCAGTTCTTATCCGCAGGTAACAACGAAGTAGCGAATTCTACTGAGGAAGTTATCCGAGACCTCATTGGCACAGCAATGCTCGTTGGTTTGACGCGACATGCATCAATCTCCAGCCAGAAATCGTGAACACAGCACATCAACATTGCTATTGGAAGTAGATACTCGAACCATAGGTGCGTTTTAGTTTTAATCCTAGTCAATCATTTACTTTTGCCCAGGCTTATAATCTAGCCCAACAAACATCTCTTCCAAACATTTCTATTATTTTCAGCATTGGAAATCGAAGTCCACACGATCACATTTAATGAACAGGGGAACAACAGTATCACAGAAGTTCATAAGATTCAGATCGTAAGTACCACATCCTTTTGATCCTCTAAACTAACAGAATCAATTATTCTCTCGTAATAAAATGACCTAAAATAAAATGAGTAAAAATAAATCGTAACTAATTTGAACCCTTACATTCCATATGACATCTACAATTCAAAACATAAACATCACGATAATCATACAAATCCACGAGCATCATAGCATTTTCTTTAAAACAAGGAGAATGTAAGTTGAAAAAAAATGAAATCGTGGCAACTGAAACAGACATTAAACTCAATTTCTGACACCCTCTACCCACCTCTGTGTATTCAATTATACAACCTTACCCTCCCAACCCTTACTGCACCATCCTTTAATGCTACGCCACCCCTCTCATCTCCCACATCTAAGCATACTCATTTAGCCGCCTCTTCCAACCACTTCATGTAATTAACTTCTACTGTAACTTGGAAAGCTTCATGATTCATGAGGACACTTATTTCCCCTTCCCCACCCAGTAGTTCTTGTACATGAGAACATGATGATGTAAGTTAAGTAAATCTCTCAAAACCCGCTGTCCATCTTCCCATCTTCCCATCTTCTCTACTTCTTTCCATGAAATCCAGTTTTCAACAAATTTTAAATAATCAATTATTGAACATCGTAGATTTCGGTATAAATTTATAACAAATTAGTCTATTTTCTTTTTATTAATTTCATTTAAACTACCAATTAATAATAACCTCCTGTTAAAATAGTATTAAAAATAAGCCATACACAAAGTCACATTGATATAACAAATTACTAATAAAAACACTGTAATAGCCTCCTTAATCATTAAACCTGATTCATTTCCGACTCTGCCAATTTCATTTTCTTGAACCATACCATATCTATCGTTTAACCAGTTTCTTTAGAAACTGACTTTTCATTCATTTAACAATCTATTGTGGAATCAGTGATAATAAAGATAAGGTCTTTTACAAACAACGTCATGATTATGTAATTGAATAAATATAATTATAATTGCTTTCATAACTGCGAGGATCATAAGTTACTTGATTTCACATCCGCACTTCAATATATGAAATATTTGATATATAACATCTGAATAAATATAACATTTTCATTATTCCCTTGAACTTAATTAAACATTGTTACATTTTAAATCTTACTGCCAATTTATTTTTTGCCACAATTATAACAACTTTCGGTCTAGTTTCACTTACTTTCATTTCAAAGGAATTGACTGGTTTGTAAGGTAACTTTAGTTTGAAGAACGTTGAACTTACGTGTTTTTTACTTACTCAGTTGAGGTCACCACCGTTCCCAATAATTTGATCCACTCTCCCTATGTGTAATTAATTATTATAGGCAACTAACGCTATTTCTCTGCATCTCTGAGCTCAGCATCTCGAAACAAACCACGTACCAGTACATTAGCCATTCAGCCGTCGATTTATTCATGTATGGACAACGGTAAGTTTCGATCGAGGAAGGAAATTCAAGTACAACGCTAACAGATTGATGAACAAATCTTTTAATCCATGTTTTCAAGTAATATTACACTTCGAAATATGCTGCTGATTTACTCAAAACTAATACTGAAATTCCATCTTTCATAGAAAACACTACACATCAAAAATACTTTACAATCAACTTGATGAGCTGATGTTTGCCAAAAATATTGGGTGTGGCAACTTTGGCATGAAGAAGTGATAACCCAAGAAACAAAGCCTTCAACGAGGAACTGGCAGCGTTGGAACACAAGAACCTGACGAAACAAAAATTGGGTGAGTTACACTTAGAGTTGACGTCTTTCGATACATTAAGTACCGTAATACAAGATTAAATCTATCATAACCTAACATTATCACTGAACCAAAATCACATCTGATCATATCCCTACATTCAGAACAGGTTCTTTCTCATAATGACAAACTTAACCTCTTTGTAAATTTTCAACTTATTAATTATACTATGAAACATTCGTTCTTCAAAATTTACCTACTAGTTCATTGATTTTCATTACTTCCCATCTTAGAATTCAGTTACTTATGTTACATTAATTTCTAGTATTCATTTTCATTTAAGCTTATTTCAATTAAATTCCTAACCATTTAAATTTTACAAATTTTTATTCAATCATTTCTTCTCCTCACCTAATTAAAATTTAAGTTATTCATTTTCCTTTCTTAAATTAAAATTCATTTTACTGTGCATCTTAACAATCAATAATTATTTACAAAATAAATCATTAATCATTCAATTAATTATTCAAATTAGATCAATTAATTATTAACTATTTAAATTAAATCATTAATTATTCAATTAATTATTCAAACAATTAATTATTATTATTAATTCATTAAAGAAAAATAATTTAGTAAATTATTATTTATTTAATATATCCATTTTCATTTTAAATAGCTCATGAATAATTCCAATATACATATCCATTGTTTCCAGCTCATTAACGGTTTAATGAGCTCATGAATAATTCCAATATGCATATCCATTGTTTCCAGCTCATTAACGGTTTAATGAGCTCATGAATAATTCCAATATGCATATCCATTGTTTCCAGCTCATTAACGGTTTAATGAGCTCATGAATAAATCCAATATGCATATCCATTGTTTATCCATTGTTTCCAGCTCATTAACGGTTTAATGAGCTCATGAATAATTCCAATATGCATATCCATTGTTTATCCATTGTTTTCAGCTCATTAACTTTTTAATGAACTCATAATTCCAATATGCATACCATTGTTTCCAGCTCATTAACGGTTTAATGAGCTCATGAATAATTCCAATATGCATATCCATTGTTTATCCATTGTTTCCAGCTCATTAACGGTTTAAGGAGCTCATGAATAATTCCAATATGCATATCCATTGTTTCCAGCTCATTAACGGTTTAATGAGCTCATGAATAATTCCAATATGCATATCCATTGTTTCCAGCTCATTAACGGTTTAATGAGCTCATGAATAATTCCAATATGCATATCCATTGTTTCCAGCTTATTAACGGTCTCATGAGCTCATGAATAATTCCAATATGCATATCCATTGTTTATCCATTGTTTCCAGCTCATTAAATTTAATGAGCTCATGCATAATTCCAATATGCATATCCATTGTTTATCCATTGTTTTCAGCTCATTAACGGTTTAATGAGCTCATGAATAATTCCAATATGCATATCCATTGTTTCCAGCTCATTAACGGTTTAAGGAGCTCATGAATAATTCCAATATGCATATCCATTGTTTCCAGCTCATTAACGGTTTAATGAGCTCATGAATAATTCCAATATGCATATCCATTGTTTCCAGCTCATTAACGGTTTAATGAGCTCATGAATAATTCCAATATGCATATCCATTGTTTCCAGCTTATTAACGGTCTCATGAGCTCATGAATAATTCCAATATGCATATCCATTGTTTGTCCATTGTTTCCAGGTCATTAACGGTTTAATGAGCTCATGAATAATTCCAATATGCATTTCCATTGTTTTCAGCTCATTAACCGTTTAATGAGCTCATGCATAATTCCAATATGCATTTCCATTGTTTTCAGCTCATTAACCGTTTAATGAGCTCATGCATAATTCCAATATGCATTTCCATTGTTCTCAGCTCATTAACTGATAAATTAGCCTATGAATAATTGCAATGTGCATTTCCAATGTTTTGAGATCATTAATTTTTAAAATTACATTCTAAACAATTTGAATATGCATTTCGATTGTTTCAAGGTCATTAAAAGGTAAAAGATGTCCTTTTATTGTTCCCAGCATTGTTTTTACTACTCAATTACTATTTTTTGTAGTGTTCATAACTCTCATATACACTTTGGATATTTAACAAGTTAAAAACAACAACAATTGCAAACGCTAAGCAATTAAATTTAATAGTATGGAATCTATTGAAAAGAATTATAATTCATATTTAATTATTGGTGAGTAAAAAATTATGAAAATGCATTATTGCTTTAATTAATCAACGAGTCAAACAATGGTTACTAATATCTCAGTGGCTTGTTCCTACACAATTTTACTTATTTATTTATTTTATAGCACTGCTCAATATCATTTTTGCCATCTTGTTTACTCCAATCATACTCGTCCCAATTCAGCAATGTTGCCGCCAAACGCTTTTAATATTTCGCTACTTAGTATTAGATACACTAACTTTCACATGCTAGGCAGCAGTATAATTTACAAATCAAATGTTTTATATTATTCCTGAGTACAAAACGTTAAATCACTCCTGTAAAAGTCACCTACTTGAAATGTTAAGCACCACTCTTGGTCCTTAATTTCTTAACAATAGCTACATTGGCCAAGAAAATGAAACCCTATTCATTTCTTTAGCCTTTGCATTGCACTGCAATAAGTTTCATAATTCTTACCTGATCAATAAAAGAGAACTTGAATTCATGCTTTATCCAGCTTCTGAGTGCTGTAATATCAGTCTTTCAGACCCATAATGGTTTTCTAAAGTACTTGCAGAAGAGAGAAACGAATTATGAAACAGAATTTAAAAACCTCATCATAAGTCAATCAAAGAATCTATCACACTGCTTAAATCTAAGACCACAGGAGCTTAAATGTAGGATTCATCAAATTGGATGACATGAAAGACATAAATTGACAAGACAAGAAGAGGATGAGTTCAACTCTTAGTTAATATCTCTTCATCTATTCTCATCATGGTCATGATGATCTTTCCATTCACCAATTCGGACATGCGTGCATAATGTCATTACTATTTAACACTGCTAATATTAAAATTATACTCTGACTTTTACTTTCACAATACTGTTTATCGGTGAACACTATTTCCATAATTATTGTAATCATTTTGTAATTTTCTTTATCAATAATCAAATTAGCAATTAATGCATCATTCATTTATATAGTGACATATATAGTCTTCTATTGACTTCACTCTCATTGCCAACATGTTGCACCGAATCATTACAATATATATTCTACTTGCAGAGAAATTTCTGCTTAGCTGAGAGCATTTAAGTTATACATCCCAGCATCACTTTCAAATGCCAACGAGTATGTATCTCAAGTACTTGGACAAACAAAATATTGTAAGTTTAAATTTCTTGAAAGATTTCAAGTAAAATACCATTAATGTGATATTTAAAAATTATCGCCAGTTTCACTTGCCTTTCGGTTTACGAAAATATGTACAACAATGAATATCAATCACAGTATTTAAACATTGCCATGCAAATACCAAAACAAATCATACTTAATTTAATACCCTAATAATCATTAATTATCTGCCCTATTAATCTCATTTCTATAACTCATTCCTGTGACTTCTTGATAACAGCACACTGGGATTAGACATTCACTACCTCTAGCCAATTAATTTTCGTCGAATTAATGCTCACTTTCAAAAGTATCAATTTTATCAGCAAAATTTCATTCACATTTGATTCCATAGACACATCAGATTTATTTGTCATTTTTCTAATTTAACTATAACTGCCTACCAACATCACCATTTGATATTTAAACGTTCATTTCGCTGTTGAAATCTCACTAAATTAATAACTATAGTCAATAGCAATATCCTAGTTGTCCTATATAATTATATTCTATATATATTTCTGCACAGTTGCTGAAATTCACAATTGCTGCACCTTTTCGTCATCATTCACTGTACAATTTTTCAATCTTTCCAGCATTGATATTCGTCTTCATTGAAACCATGATATTACTTTTCCATTCACCAGAAATTCTAGTCTTCACTGCAGTTGTTATTACTTATTATTGCTAATGTGCAAATTATACTGACTCGTTTTCTTTCACAAATATATTGTTTTGCGGCAATGATCAATATTTCTATCTCTTATTGCCATATATATTTAATTCTTCTGTTCTCCTTAATTGATGATCCTGAATATCCAAAATTTTGCATTGTTGCCATCACTTCGTAATTTCCTTTGTCAATATTTTAATGATTATTTGCAAATGCATCGTTCATTCCTATAGACCCATAACACTTCTAAACTTCACTTTTGCTACCAACATTGCACTGAATCATTTCAATATTTACTCTTGTTCTAGAGAAATTCTACTTCGCTGAGAGCAGTAGTGTCCAGCATCACAATTTTTGAAATACCAACCAGCAGGTATTTCCTATATCTCGAGTAGTTGGATAAACAAAACAATATGTTTTCTTGTAGCATTTGATGTAAAATACAATTTTCAGTGCAATATTTATAAATTGTTGCAATTAAGTTTTAATCTCCTTTTGATTTATGAAAATATGCACAACATTGAATATCAGTCATTTATATAAGTTACATGCCATGAAAACACCAAAAGAAATCATGAATAATTATTATTTGGCAATGGTAGTCTTATTGTATAACGTAACTAAATTCTTCGCTTCTTGATAACAGCACACTAGGACTGCAGATATTTATCATCTCTAGCCAATTTCATCAAATAAAGACTGATTTGCCTAGATCACTTTTAAAAGTATCCATTTTATTGACAAATTGATCCACATTTGATTCCATAGTCCAATCTTCTCTAATTTCATTGTAACTTAGACTACCTACCTACATCACTATTTTATTCATTTCCTTGTTGAAATCTCAATTAATTAATTAATAAGTCAATTTCAATATGCCAGTTGTTATCAATATCCATTTAAATTGTTCATTAAATATTATCAGTCCTGTATAAATATTTCTGTCGGTGAAATTCACAATTGCTGCACTTTTCCATTTGCTTATAATTTTTTATTCATTAAATGCATTTTTCAATCTCATTCATAGTATTCTTCCTTATCCCTTTGTTTTTCATTAGGTTCTGCAGTCATCTACCTTTGATTAAGATGTTTGATGAAGGCAAAAGGCTGACAGACCCATGCAGTATTAGAGACACACTTCATACCTTCAAAGACTCGATGCAAATTCCTTTATCCAGCTCTACTGCAAGTGACAACAATGCCTGCAGTTAACTGGTCCCAGAGTAGTCTAAAATAGAGTTAGAAACCATTCTATTTGATTATAATGTTATTAGCCTTTTTGATCGGTGACCATGTTTGCAAGCAAGAACAAAACGAAGTTGTATTGTAAGAATTGGCCAGTTGCTGTTGAAGACATTGTTTACATTGGCGCCATTTGCATATTCCTTTAAAGAGATCAGCAACAATTTATCAGCTGGCTATACAAATTTTAAACTTACAAATGAACAACAACAGTGAACTTGTAGTCAATTAAACTTAGAAATCCCCTCAACTTTTAGGTTTGAAAATGACCGAAATATTTCCTATCAAGAACTTAAAGCCATAGTTTAGCCCCTACATTTTTTGCAAAAAATTTTATCTTTCACAATTATCCATATAAATTCATATTGCACTCAAATTTTCAGAGAAAGCGTATTTTGCATTACTACGATTACAATATTCAGTGCTGATGTTATAGCATGTTGACTAACAAAAGACGATTGTTTGCTGATGAAAAAAAAAGTAAACAAAAACAGGCCAAAATCAATTCGAATTTCCTGAAGATAAGTTTCATGGCTGAAGGATGACCGCCATCTTTGTTTAGTGACACAATCATGGCCGTCGTGACGTCACATGAAAAAAAACAGAAATTTCTGCCTTCCTTTCATCTCGAATGATTCACTCATTAGGGAGCTTAAGCATGCAACGTTTTTGAGTCACGGACGCACACCGGAAGTGTACTGTTTTCCTATTTTACCTGTCTTGACATTACCACATTTATATTTTTAAGCCTCTTTGCGCTAGTAGAGGCAATTAGTTTGAAAATCTGGAAGAGACCAATGTCCTGGCCTGCAAAATGTTCACTTCCGGTTGCCGTCCGTGGCTCAAAAACGTTGCATGCTCAAGCTCCCTATTAACGAGGTTAAAACGCTAAAAATTGGAACGTCTAATAAGTTAAACACATTTTCCCAACTTTCGTGGTCAATTTGTAGCAAGCATAGTTTCATAGTCTAGGAGCAAACTTGTGTAATTATGAATAGTGCATTCTCACTTTATCTTCAACTCCGTCTCGAAAGGACGTAATCTGAGCGACATTTTTCGCGTGTTTCACTCGAGTGTCCCGCAAAGATCGCGAACTGGTTTAAGTACAAAAAATTAGAACGACAGTTAAAAGCTGCACGTCTTCATGGCGCAATAACCTTGCCTAAAAGCAATAAACATGCCGTATGCAAAATATTTCATTCACCGTTACGCTCCCTTTTCTTTCAACAGAACTCCAACAATTTTTCTTTAATTTCTATATTTGGTCAACTGAATATAGTGCGGCAAAAATTATATTTTAAAGGCGAGCTGGAGTGAAAATAAATACGAGAATGCACAACACATTTTTGTGACAGCGCTTTCACAGATCAGACGCCATTTTTTTTTTCAGACAAATCTTGGACTATGATGCGCACCAAAAATTTAGTTAAACAATTCACATGTTTGGCTATTCCCAAATGGATAATAACTAATTCTGCCCGACACACGACAAGGATATTAAAATAATGACTTTGAATTAATGAGAGAATCAATATCGTAGTTTCATCTGTTCAAAAGGAGGATACCGCTGTTCAATAAAGCAGTCACTATCTGACAAATAATTCATGCGCAACCCTTTGGGCAACTTGGGCGTGGTTCTGGGCTCACGGCTAAAATTACAATCAAATTACCTTCCGCCTCGTCGATCCTTCACGAACACGAAGCCTTGGACATTTGTTAGACGATCACCCAATCCAAATTCCTGGCCTTCGTTTTTCACTTGGATACCTTCTCTCTTTATTTTCGCTGCTGTCATTTGGCCATCATCTGAGGTTTCAGAGAGCCATGACACGTCTGCGCAATCTGAGGAAAAATCGGAAAACATTCAACTTGTTATATACACCTTCACATTCTGACACAAGTGGTACAGCAAGACTTTGCACTAAGACAAGGCAGAACTGCGCTGACGTCAACATTCTTCTTTTTAAATTTAGACAGTGCCTTGCTGGACCGTTTGAAAACCATGCGTTTACTCGGAAGACGCAACAAAACGTTTTCCGTCCGAACAGAGATGCTTACCTGCAGATGTATCAAACTGGCAGCGCCGGAAAAGAAATTGAGGGTGGAACAGTGAATTTTATAACTGTCCCTCGTTCTCTAAGACATGTGGTACAACAATTTGCTGTTATCTATATATGTGTTTCCCGTTTTGTGACAAATATGGTACACCATTTTAGCAGTTTTTGAGCAACCCATCCCAAAAAATTTTTGACAGTTATGATTTCATTGTTGATTTTCGCGACTAAAATCAGTCATTTCTATATAGACCTCACATGCTCGTATCCATGTGGTACAGTAATCCATTGCTTTTTACTCGAAAATTGACCAAAAAATGCCATTTTTTTAGGGTATTAACAATAGAAAACGTCACAAAACGTTCACCTTTCTTTATATACTTTCCTCGATGTCTGACACATGTGGTAGGCACAGTATTTCAATGATTTTCACCAAATTTCAAGGCGAACAGTAGTGAGGGTTATAAACATATGGCCCTCAATTCAAATCAAATATCGGCTTTCGGTGATGAGGAAAAAAAATCTCAAGCAACAGTCCAGGATTGGAACTCGATACGCAACGGAAGAAGAGGAGACGGCGATGACAACTGAGCAACCCTTGACTTCTGAGTTTGTCCAGAATGCTAGGAAAATATTTTTAGGGCAAGCTCAGAATTTTTTGTCGCCCTTTCTTTTTTTATTTACTATTCAACAGGCAAGATTCTCGGTCTACCCAGCTCAAGCTGATTAGATATATTTTTTGCTTGGGGACATTTTATTGATAGCGTTTTCTCTTCCACACAAAGAACGCATTCCCTTTTACGATGGTGCGTTCAGAGATTGCTTCATCGAGTGCATAACAAGAACATATTCTTTTGCAATCCCAGGTAGAAAGCTCACCCCCAAAATGTAGTTGGTTTTGATTTTGGTGGCCATCTTGGGAAGATATTGGACTTTCCAAGTTTGTTCAGTCACTTTGATAACTCCAAGAGAGGCTTTCATTAAACATGGAATTTCAGATGATGTTAACTGCTTTCAAAATCACGCCGAAAGAGACGGCTTGGATATAAGAAATACGCAGAC
>BLFN01000222.1:336581-339081 GCA_014634225.1 Acropora yongei | reverse complement strand
AAGTTCAAACCAGGACCTCAGGTGGTTTATGCTTAGATTTATCAGGACACTCTGTGATGTGTATCAAAATTGAGCATCATGCTTGAAATTACTGTACATGCATTTTTGGACACACAGTAAATGACTACATAAGGAGATAAAAGAATTAAACACACACACATAGTAAGATTTTACTTACATGCCTCAACATCCTCATGTTCTACAGGTGTCTCTTTGTTCACTTTCTTTGAATTCCCTGCTTTGATTTTGGTAGATGTGTGTACCAACTGGAGAATAAGGGGCCGTCTGGTGACAACCCCTGACCCTGTCAAGAAAAGCAAAAGTTATTACAACAGTTTAATACTATTAATAGATACAATTCATGATCATCCAGTTTAAACTATTTTGTGCCTTAAATAATTTTACATACTCAGTGTGATGCTATTCATTGGATAAGCAGGGTTCTCATTAAGCTTTGGAGTAGACAGCTTAATTGGATTTAAAAGTAGGCGGCTTGGTAATCAAGTGCCTGTCTCATCATTATCTTTTTTCTGGAAAACTAGGTGGCTCAATACATGAAGTAGCTGGTTGCTTAGCCCGCCGCTGGCCATTACCGACTAACCCTGGATAAGTGCTAGCTGCTACCAACTTAAACCAGCTATTAAGTTATCTGGTGAAAGATTTATCCAAATAGACAGTTGTATTCAGCATATATAAGTCTCTAGGCATTAGGTAAGTACCAAACCCTATTGAGTAATAAGTCGACTAACCCTAATACCTGGACTGTGATTTATCCAATCAATAAGGCTGCCCAGCCAATAAATCACTCTCCATGGTATTATTAAGTACTGCACTGCACCCAAACCTATTGAGTTATCTAGAGGACAGAGATTTTCTGCATCCAATGAATAGTGCTATTCAGCCAGTAAATAGCACTTTTTTATCCAATGAAAAAGTGCTACTGCCAATTTAAAACTATTTAATTATGCAGTGGAGAGTGATCCCCTGGGCTTGGTTGTTAACTTAATCCAGGATTTTCGTACTTGCACGCAGTCTTTTTAATTAACACAACAAAGGTTCAAACCTCCTAGTTATTGTCACATTATTTGTATTGAGAAAACAAAATCATTAATAAGCAAAAAAGGTCTATTACTGAATTGACTCAGTAAGTTACAAAATGGCCCTCCCTAGTTAAGAATCCCAACTGGCAGGAGGTTGATCAGTTGGCACATCGGAGGAGTTTAACCTGAGGGACCACGCTGAAAAACTACAGCTGGTGCTCAGAGCGGGACTTAAACTCAGGATCACCACATTTCAAGTCCAGGGGCCCGTTTCCCGAAAGTCCCGAAAACTTTTCGGCCCAGAAAAGCCATTCGTAAAACTCCGACCCACTTATTCTGTAAAGCTGGTCTTTTGATATGTTGTAAAGAGAATGAAATTAAATTACCGGTAACTGCAATACTTCATGCCTCGGAATGCCTTCATTTTTAACTTATAAAGAGACTTATAATTGTCACTCGAAAAGTTTCGGGACTTTCCAGAAACGGGCCCCTGCATCCTAACAGGGCCACGCTGCCTTCAGTAAGAAAGGTTTCTGAGAACAAATTTTTCAAACCTCTTGGTAGGAAGTCTCTCCCGACAAGGTTTTCAAGGACAGAACTTTTTCCACTGCTCTATGGATAGGAAAAAAAATGGAAATGAAGAAAAAACCTTGAAAGTCAAATGAAAGATGAAAAAAAAAAAAACATATTTGACCTTCCTTCTACTGTATAATCCTTTAATACGTTTTCCAATTAATTGGAAGACTTTTTGTTGTAATTCATTTTAGATTCTCATACTATTACCACACTATGATACCAGAGGTCTTGTCTTGATTTTAGTTTTTGACAATAGAGAAAAAATAGGTCCCTCAAGGGACATGTGCTTACGGCTAACGAATGTTACACCATTAACATTGTCTGTGCGATTGTTAATTGACATGTTTTTGTAATGGATGTTGACAGTGAAAGCTTGTTAAGCTCTTGAACCAACTATTATAAAAACAAGATGGCAGGTTTCGTAGAGTACCAATGCTCAGTCGGACAGGGTGCAGGGTTACGTAGGTAAGTTTTTTGTTACATTAGCTGAAGTTGTCTGCCAACAAGAATAATAGTAGATGTGTCCATAGTGCTCTGCATGAAGAGCAACGTGGTACAGGCTGGTCTTGTGTTTGATGCATAGTTTATGTCAATTTATGTCAGTTTACAGCGTCCCCTATTAGTGCTCCAGCGCTACAATAACTAGACACTTAAATAAGGTTCTTTTCCTTTCTTTCCTTATTCATAATTAGCAAAAGTCATTTTTTGCAAGTATGAGTGCTAGAAACCGTAGGTTTTTTTAAGCGAAATTAAGATGCGCAATTGGTACTCGCAGTTATTTTATTAATATACTAGATAAAATTGTGTACATTATATGATAAAGTTCTATATATTGTATGATGCAGCTGAATATACAATTACAGTGGAACTCTGCTATAACGAAC
>BLFN01000222.1:314775-316570 GCA_014634225.1 Acropora yongei | reverse complement strand
AAAAAACAATATTTGATCTTCATCCTACAGTATATAATATAATCCTTAAGTTCTCCAATTAATTGGAAGACTTTTCATTCTCATTTTAGATTCTCATACATTTACCATACCAAGCTAACAGAGGTCTCTGTCTTGATTTTAGTCTTCAATAGTAGAGAAAAAATGGACCTCTGTAAACAAGTTATGCACCTTCAAGTTGTTGAACTTTTTGTTTGTTGACCATCTCACCTGAAATTTCTCATCACAATTTTATATGATAGAACACATTTCGTCAACTTCTAAACATTAATTCGCATATTACCTATTATCATATCATATCTAGAAACAATAATAATAATTATTATTATTATGACCTTCATCAACAAAATCTGCAACTTTTATCCAACAATTTAATTTTTTAACAGAAAATGTAAGGCACAATGGATGCCAACAAAAAGACAGCATTTAATGAGTGTTCTCTTAATGTCAGTTAGGCAAATTCAATTGAATCTATTTATTGTATTTTAATGCTTTTGTAGACCTATTATTGATTGATAAATCTTACATTTTTATCAGATTTTTCAATTGAGCACTATCAACATAATACCGTGACAATGGAGATTGGGTGACCAACTCCCTCAGTTGTTGACTTTGAATGATTTTACTTGTACTTAGTAATACATACTTACTAATGGGCCATTTCAGAATAACTGAGAAAGAATGAATTCTTTTAAATTACTTAAAGAGAAGAAAAATTTTACCATAACTGGTCCTACAGTACAATTTCAGTATAATTTATCTTGTATCTGTTGGCTCACACAGACGACGATCAACAGAGGTAATCAAGCTGTACAACATGTGTGTTTTACCATACAAGCACTACTCCTAATTTTTCTGGTGAATTCATACAACATGAATAAACAACAAGGTGATTTCTATGTGATATTAGAAATGAATCTATTCAATACCGGTACTTATTTCAAAATAAACAAACTACAATTTCACTTACCTATCGACAATAATTATTATAACTAAAGTTATATAAGTATGATAAAACAATACAAACCAATTAATTTAATGCAATGATTATTCAGCCATAAAACAATAATGTGCTAGTTATACCTTCACTAATCCATAACGAAAGGTTAGTTTTTATCTGCTGAGAGAGTTGAATGGAAAAAGATAAGTAAATGAAAAATGAAAGACAAAAATAAAATTATGAAGCAATGGAACCATCAAAGAATGTTATTAGAAAAAAAAGCATACTGCAAATAAACTTGAATTATTAGAAAAGGAAGGAGCAAAACAATACAAAACAATACATTCAGCAAACAAGCAGAAAAATACGTACTACGGATCCAGCAAAGAAAGAAGAATTACCTCAGAAACAGAAACAAAAATACTGTAGAAATCCGAGAAAGAATGAGGACTCATGCCTTGAAACACTTAAAAAGAAAATAAAGGAAGGTCCATATTATACATGTTGTGTGTACAATAGGATGCTCTAAAAAAATCTGTATTGAAATTGATCACAACTAGGCATACCCTTCTCAGCATCTTGATGTGCAGATGTCATTTGATGGAAAAGTTATCTGTAGCACATGTCACTCAAAAGGTATTCAAGGAATTAAGGTTCCATGTTAGGCAACTGTCAACAATTATTTATATGTTGATGATGTGCCAACTTCACTTGAAAGTCTTAAAAAATTGGAGCAAATTATTATATTGTAATTGCACAAAGGATTTTATTTGAAAAAATAGATTAAAGGAACCATTTTCTAAAATGAAGCCCGAGTTCATGCAATTACGCATCTAG
>BLFN01000222.1:298024-300645 GCA_014634225.1 Acropora yongei | reverse complement strand
CGAAGGTTAAATAAAATTATCGCCGGAAAAATATCACAATAGTAATGTTTCGAGGCTAAGCCCTTAGTCACTCGCTATAGCAATGGACTATAAAATTGTGCAGGTTGGAGGACGCTGAATGGTAGAATAAAGTAGAGGCTAAATTTACCATTTTATCTAGGGGAGATCAGCGTCCAACATTCATCTGGAAAAAATGAAGAACGCTAATTTGAAGGCTTTCACCTTTGACAAAGTTGTTATTTCTTTACTACACAGGGAGCAAAGCTATTGTCTACTATAATTATTCTTTACTACAACCAAAAGACCTCACTTTGCGTTTGCATTTTGTTCCCAATGTAGACCATGTGATGCTGCTCTAGAGAACAGTTTTCTTGAAATCTCCTCTTCTGCACGTGCATATGTGTGCATAAATTAAGAGGAGACAAAAGGAAAATTCCCCTTAGAGGAGAAAGTGATTGTATTGGGAAAATAAAAAGCTTACAACTTAAAAGAGGTCCATTGGCTAATGTTTGAAAAAAAAAAGGACTGTCTTAGTCCCTTCACTTTCGTATAGGCTACAGTGACGTTTTTGGTATCCTAGTAGAGACCAAAATGATAATATTAGCGGCAAAAAAACACGTTTCGCTGTGTTTTTGCTTTGGGACACGAGCATTGTCACCACGACGTCATGGGTATGTAGTGACGTCATTATCATACTATGAAGCCATGTGCACAAGTATTACAACATCAATGCATCACCAAATAGTGTTAAAAATTTATTCATTGCGTGCTAAAAAAATTCATTCAATACAGGAATAATAATACTAATTCTAAGCAGAGACGTGCAATTTACTTTTTGAAGTCTTGAGTATACTGACAAATATCACCGGAAACATTTCTTGGAACCAAGCATATTAATTCGTTTCTGAGAATTGGAAGCAGATGCTGGGATACTAATAAAAAGAGGAAATGGCATTTTTTGTTGCTGAACGAAGAGAAGGGATGCCCTGTTTGTGTATGTTAAAAGGAGAAGAATTAAGAGCTAGGCTGATAGAAGTGCTGTTACCTTAGCTAGCCTAATAGTTTTTCTTAAGGAAGGGGTAAGTACACAGGGAAGGATTTTGAGGAAAGTTTACGTTTCCCTCCTTTCAACAAACGACCACAAAGTTACCACGAAATATTGAAACTAAAATGCATAACAAACAGTCCTTAATTAAACAGTTGAACGCAATAAAACAGATAGATGTAAAGAAATCGACATTTAAAGATTGGAAAGTTTTCAAAGAATGTCACTCACGCCCAAGACAGCTGCATGAATATACATAGGCTACTTTATATATTGGTCACTAAAGTTGTGTGATGGGATGCAGTATCGATGAGTTATAGAAGACTCGTTTTCTAATAAAAGCAACTTAATTGTGTATTGTGAAAAGGTGGAACCGATTGAGTTAGTATGAGAAACCTTTTTATCGTTGTGCAAATGTACTGTATTCCAATGAACTTTCCAACTTAAATGTTCTTAGCACTCTCAAAGTGGAGACTAAGCATCTTCGTGATCTCCTCACACAAGACATTCCACTCTTTTCCATGCTCATTCTCGCCCACTTTGTCGGGATGATAAAAGCGAATAGCGTCCAGCAACAGCTTCTTGTATTCTTTCGAATCTAACGAATCCCATTTTTTCATGTCTTCTTCACCAGGTTTCTCCCGTGAACTGAGCTTGGGAGGATAGTTGAGGTAAAGGTGCTTGATGAAAGAAATGGCGTCTGAATTGTGATCTTTGAGATCTTTCAGCACGCCAGCTAACTTCGGCCCGAGCCTTTTGTTCTTGTTCTTCTTCCCTAGCACGGGCTTCGTCTTGATATCGTTTCAGAGCAGCAATGCATTCATTGTACCACGGATACGAAACGAAGGTGAGAGGTTTCAACAACTCTACCAGATCCAAACATCTCTTGAAGTGCACCTTGGCTAGGTCTGTATTCTTGAACACCTCGTCATACACCGTCCCTAAGCGACTCCTCGCAAGGGCTTCCTGCACAAGACAAATATCTCCTGCGAAGTTTACGGCTTGGTTGTACCACTGAATAACATCAGGAATCAATTCCATGTCATAGTTTCCTTCTTCTTGCCGGGCCAACTTCAGTAGTTCGTCTCCCAGCGAGCAAGCCTTAATGGGGGAAGCCAAACGAAAGTAGCAATGCACGCGGGACTGGAGTGCGGTCGTATCCTCGAGCTGGGGTCTCGCCGACCATTCTCCTAAGCGCCTTACTTCTCCGACTGATTGGTTGGAATCGTTCATTCGCTTCAAACACTTTATGTAGTTTCCATTCCCTAAACTATTTTCTCCGTCCCAGTAATACAGCTTGCCAGAATAAGCTGGATATCGCCAGCTATCTCTACGACAGGATTCACGGTGCACAGCTTTTCAACCTGAGCGATCGTTTGATCGAAGCTTCTAAGTGAGTCTGCCATTGTAATGACCTTTTGGTAACAAAGAAAACTTTGGTACAACCTCGATTCGCAATTCGGGACGACGTTCGGTGTGATTGTACGCTACCAAGAAACCTTTAATTGCTTCATGAAGATAGAAAAAGATTGTGTCCGGTGCGTCGTTTTCGTGCCTTGATTCTCCATGCGGCTTC
>BLFN01000222.1:275524-278024 GCA_014634225.1 Acropora yongei | reverse complement strand
CCATGATCTGCTGCCTTCTGCTTTCAATTTCGTTTTTACTGCTATTTCAAGTGGGCACACGTTTAATTCTAGACTGACTTCTAAATCAGAATTTTGCATTCCTTCGGTAAAAACAAACTATAGCAAATTTAACGTTCGCCTTCAGGGAGTTGTTCTTTGGAATAACATTGACGAGTCTTTGAAAAATCATGGTTTTACAAATTTAAGCATTCCCTAAAAAGGCTATCGTCACGTCTTATTAATTTCTGATATTTCGTATTCTTTCTCCGCATCTTTTTACCTCAAATGACATAGTCTCTTCTTTTCTGTTGTTGTTTTGTTTTGCTTTTCGTGTGTTTGCCTGCCTTTTATTTTTTTATCATATTTGTGCCGTCCAAAATCGATCTGTTTTATATGTACACAAAATTCTCTCTTTTGCCTCCTAGCTAGATAACCCTTTTAATTATTTTATGTGAGCATTTTACTCTATTTACGCTGTATTTCTCCTTTAACGGCTTTTGTATTTACGTGTCGTGCAAATAAATTATTTGTGTTGTTTTTATTGTTGTTGTTGCCAAGGAGTACATTTACCTCTTCCATAGGTTCTCAGAACAATCCAACATGGGATGGCAACAGAGAGTCTTCCTATGAATCACCTTCAGCCCAAGGTGACTTCGCAGACGCTGAATTAGAAAGGGCTCTGGGAGCCAAAGGTGAAACCCCATCGTATTCTACACAAACAACATCAGAAAGCGTTCAAAGGAATATCATGGAAGAATCTGAAATAAATCAAGGGGCGACACTGCGCAAGTTCATTGGTGTGCCACAAATTTCCAATTTACAAATGGCCGAAAGCTCTCAAGTTGTAAATATGGATCCGAAGAATAGAACAGTCGAAGAATTTTTGGAAAAAAAGGGATTACCTGAGGAAAGGCAGGCAAATGAACACCTGGGGGGTTTCAAAAAGACGAACAGCGAACTTAAGGAAATACATGTTATGGACAAAGCAGATGCAAGGAATGGCGAGAAAAGGTCTGTCAAAAGAGAAATAATTGAGAACAAGTCTTCGAATAACGACATCGATGACGAAGATGGGGCATCTGGACATGACATCCTCGAGGAACTCTCACCTGATGACAGTTTCTCTGGTGAGAGTGGCTATGAAGATTATGAGATTGAAAGTATCGTCAAGTTGAAACAAGGTGGACCGCTCTCAGGGCTGTCAGGTGATCAATGGGTAAGAGATGTAAAGTTAACGAATTCTCAAGAAAAAAAGCTTCAAGAGTCTGAAGAATGGTCAAAGAGTCATGGACAAAGGGAATTCCCTGGTGAAGGAGAGCAAGAGCAGTCTGGCAACGGAATACTAGCGAGTGGAGAAAAGGAAATCACAGACTCTTTGAAGAACAAAGACGCGCCAAATGGAAACACATTTGGAACACCACATGACACGGAAGGTGAAGTTGAAGACAATATGCCAAAAGATCAGTCTTCCATACAGAAACGATTTGCAGCAAAATACGCAATCAATGAACGTACCTTCGGAACCGACAACAGAATGAACTTTGTGGAATCTTTAGATGAAATTGCAACAACTACTCCAGCAGACCTTGAAGATAATGCACAAACAGAATTCGAAGATCGAAGACCTGTGAGAAGAATGCATCTGCTCATGGACGAGCAAAGGCAAGAACTTACAGGATCTGCAAACGATAACAATGAGCACAGACGTGTTCCCGTAACAGCTCTGCCACAACTTAACGTGTTGACACATACATTTCTCGACGAGTCCTCGACGGAGACTTTCAATAGGGAAAACAAAAATGGCGCCGGAATGAAGCCCTCTTTTGACAAGCAAGCTGGGGAAAGAGAGAGTCTTCTTCTGGAAGACAATAAGGAAAAGTTTACGAAATCAAAAATTTTTAGCGAAAAGGTCAGAAGTATCTATGATCATGAGGAAATTGAGAAGGATAACAAGGATGGCGAAGAAGAAATTAGTTCATCTTCCAGGCAAAAACGAAATACTTCAGACAATGTGGAAGGGTCTCCCGAACATTTCCACGGTGACATCAATATTAATAAGGAATATGGGTTCCCAATCTCACCGTCCAAAGTCCGTTGGAATCTGTTTGCGATGGCTCATGCTTTTGGACAGGACAACAGCGCCAGTGCGTACCATAGTAGGGAAGGATCAGGTGTGAGTGAGGCTGCAAGCAGACTAATCCTGGTCTTCCTCTTTGGAGGGCTCGTCCTTGTATTACTTCTTGGATTCTTCATCTTGTTTGCAATTTGGTAAGTATCAAATGATCTTATTTTCCCTTGATACTGTGGAGAACTACTACTGGAATAACATTGATCTTCTCTCCCATCTTGGTCCTCATCATCATCGTCATTACTGATCGCTTAATGTAACAGTTAATTTAAAATCAAACAATTCAAGTTCGTTTAAGGAAAAATGGAAAATGCTCGAGGGAATAAATTTTGGACAATTGAGTTCACAATTATTTCACCGTAGTTTATTTGC
>BLFN01000222.1:265524-268024 GCA_014634225.1 Acropora yongei | reverse complement strand
GCCTCAGTCGAATAATCGTTGGAACCCAAAGCACAGGATTAAATTAACAAACGAGAGTTTAGGGCGGCCAGAGAAATTTGGGACAGTTGTACAAAATATTATAAAAGATGGCATGTACTAAAACCAGGAACACCGGAACACCGGAACACCAGAACACCAGAACATCCGGAACACCGGAACAGCCGAAAAACCCCGGTTCACCGAACTAAATTTGTTTTTCTATTACAGACCATGTAAAATATGAAACGTCAGTGTAATTTGTTTAACCATGTAGCACAAAAGCCTAACAACGAGGGCTTGTAATTGGAAAAAGTGAGACATTCTTTAAAAAACTACAACTTCCTTCTACGGGAGTGGAATTGTGCGTCTGAGATCGGGGGACAGGGGGTTTACCTTTTGTTACATTATCTTTCCCTTTCTCTACCTCTAACTGCTTCTTCCCTTATTTCTTCATTTCTTTCATTCTTTATTTTTCTTTTTTTCGTCCTTTTTTTCTTACTTTTTTTTTTTTCAGTTTAACGGATGCATCGGAGCTTTTTTATGTTCACTGTAATTAAACGAATTATACTAACATTTCATTTTTTTACATGTTCTGTAACAGGAAAACAAAACAACACCGTTAATTTTCATTCGGTGTTCTGAGTTTTTTCGGCTGTTCCGGTGTTAAGGGCCGTTCCGGTGTTTAGGTGTGTTCCGGTGTTCAGCGGTGCTCCGGTGTTCCTGCTTTTAGTACATGCCATTTAAGATGATTTCCGCACAACATTCGAGCAATATTGGCAAATATTAAGTTACCAAAAAAAACCTCTTAGCATGGTAATATTTTGAATAAAGGTAAGATGGTCCTATCGAGATTTAAGCTCTAAAGTTGACCCCGCCTGAGAAAATTGAACTTGAAGTTATCCATATTTCGGTTAAAACGGACTTTCGCGTTAGTTGAAAACACAATAACGCTCGCTTTTAGCATTGTTACGAAGTTTGACATTAAATTTCTCGAGAATGCTTGGGGATTTCATCGCGGGGTCACTTAGAGAACTAAAAGAGAATGAGATGTTTTAAATAGCATTCAAGAAGTTACCGTGCGGTGAGTAGATTTTAAGTAAATAATTTTTGCACGTATTACTCGAATTCTGAACGGAATCCGTCTTAATATCTTGCAAGATTCGAGAAATTGTACGTAAGGTATTTCAAAATTATACTGAAACACTTCTCAGTGCTCTCAGCCAATCTGATTGCAAACATTTCTCAGGTAGTAGCATGAAAAAAGTTGTTTCTTCTGGTAAAAGCTTAAATACTACGATGAAATAAAGCGCAATACAATTATTATTGCTTTCTATTGATTCAGAAGAGAAAAGGTTTGATGATATCTTCGGAATTGTCTTTAGTTCTGACACATTTTTCTAAGTTTTGTGGAATCATTCAAATTCAAATGGCAAGTTAACTTCCCCACAAATACCCACCGGATGCAAATATAATGGTGTGGTTTCTTAACTGTCTTTTATCAATCAGCGTGAAACATAATATGCAGTCTGTGGTCCCACATTGCTGGGAATGTCCATATAAGACTTTTTCTCGTTAATACAGCGTCCACTCTTCAAAGTTCCAACCTAAAGCGAGTTCGCAATTCTAATTGTGACGCGAAAGCGTTAAAGAAGTCTTTCGCATGGTCTACTTAGTAAATGCCGCAACAATTCTCTCCTCTGACGAGAAATGCCTTAAATCTCTTCCACGGCAACGACAAACGCGCGATTTGCTTTTCCAAACAAAATTTTATAGTGGGCAGAACTTCCCACAGACTTGCAGAGCCTACAAAAAGTTGTAGCGTTACTAGACGCTACATGTATCGTTTCCGGTGTCTTCGCCATTTGTGCATGCCCTCAGAGTTGATGCTGTCACCCATGTGAGGTGTGTTCTATTTTTAGACAAATTTTCCCGTTCCAGAGTGAGTTCAGGAAAGACAAAATTGCGACCTGGTTACCCCTCCTTGCCGTTGGTTTTTTGTCATATCCCCACCAGGTGGCATTCTTCAGGTCTCTCCGACAAAGCGATAAAGCTTGAAACATCCGCTTCTTCATCTGCGTATACGGTGGCCCACTTTTATCATCAACTCCAGGCTGTTGTAAGTCCTGAATTTAGTTTCCTACGTAATGTATTGTAATGTAATGACAGCGCCATAGTTTTCATAGAAACTGCATGTTTGTTAGTTTTCTTCGTTAGATGCACACATGTTCTCGGCGTACTAATTACACATATGACTAATCGTTTTAAACTATCATAATGTATGCATTTCCCTTGAACGGCTGTTGGTTAAATGCTAAGGAACTTAAAACAAACAGACCTTTTACCGAAGAATCAAAACAAAGCTTATCATTTACAAGACTTGCCATTTCTGCTCAAGGAGCCTTCATCGCCCAAGCCTCTTAAAATGGCACTCTTTAATTCACTTTCGGCGGTACCAATCCCTATGAAAAGAAAAAAAAGTACGTTGAATTCTCTCTTACAA
>BLFN01000222.1:218024-223024 GCA_014634225.1 Acropora yongei | reverse complement strand
ACGGAAGTATGTACATCTTGCTTCCAGGTAAACAATACAACGTTTAATTAAGCATGCAAAAATTAAGTTCAATTAATAGACCATTTTACAGTTGTGTGCCTAGTTACCTGGCCTTTGAATGAAAGTGAGGCTGGAGTTGAGCTTGTTTTGATAGAAACCTCACTGCTTTTCTCATGCAAATTCCTACTAATTAGCATGAGAACAGCATCATTAACATGAGAAAAGCAGGGAGGTTTCTATCAAAAGAAGGTCACCTCCAGCCTCACTTTCATTCGTAGGCCAGGCAACTAAGCAAGAAACCGTAAAATGGTCTGTTTCGAAACGGTAGTGGATCAGCTTTGAATTGTATTACACGATGCGACTATTAAAACAGAATGAAATAAAGTTCTTTAAACAACATTCAAATTGAACTAAATGTAAGGAAAACTTGGTGAGTTACCTCGACACTGTGGAAGGTACACTTCTGGCGACAAGTACTTTTAACACTCGTTCACTGTCCTTTAAGTGCACCGCAAGACAAAGGGCCTCCTTGTCGTCCTTCAAAACAGGCATTTTCGACACGGGAACTTGCTTCTTGAGGATTATTAACGAAGAATCAACGTAACCTTACTTTTCATTTGCTTGGTAGTTTCACTTGGTAGTTACCACGTGCAAAGGTGAAGATGAAATATGAATGGTAATGAGTGAGCGTGAAATAAATTACTAAAAGCTTCACCGAGCAGTAATTTTGTGGGCGAACTGGAGCGGAATCTTTTCCAGCTTATAATTCCCAAGGTTTTATTTTCTTTGTGTGTGTGTGTGTGTCTGGGAGTGTTTCCCTGAGTGACTTTTGACTACTATTTCAGCCAAACCGATTACAAGGCATCTTCGCGCGTTATAAGATCATTCTTCCCCAGAGATATTTGTAATCTCATTTGTCCGTATCTGGGCGTGATTAGTTTGTTCGTTATTAAGTTATCTCGTTGTCCTTCTATTGCATCTTTTCACTTTCGCTGTAAATAGTATTTTTTGAGCATTCGTGTGCTGATCACCTTGATAAAGGCAATTATGATCATTAATTTAAATTTAAGGGAGCTCAGTCACAGTGTCTCATATGCTTTTTTTGGCCACGCACAAAATCTTCTTTAAATGAAAGGAAACCTTAAAATATTAGTTTATTAAGATAGAAAGGCATTAAAGAGTTATTAATAAACCATAACGGAACAAGTATGGTCAAGGATGAAGATGATTGACACGGATTGCAAGCGAAAATGCGCAAATCGTGACTGAGCTCCTTTAAACTTCGAAGATATTCTTATTTATTACATAAGCAACAGTGAAATACCAGAATTTCTCCGGAAGTGAAGTGGATAGCCACGCCTTTTGTAACCTTGGGTACAGTATCGCATGTGGTAAACAAGGACTCGAAACTCTGGTCTCGTTGAATTTTTAAGCCAGCCTTGTGATCTGTACATTTTCAAGAAGTGAATGAAACTGCCTGCAAACATGCTCCTTTCGCTTTCTTTTTCATGTTAAAATTCTGATTTTTGGCAGCTAAAAGAAGGGATTCAAACACGTGACTTGGAGGAGAACGTGAAAAAGGGAATTTTGCATAATTTTATGTTGTGTGCTGGACGTGTTGCGCAGCTGAAGCGCTTGTCTTGAATTGCGGAAACGCTTTATGCCTTGGTCACATATATTGCTCTCCTTTTTAAGATCACAAAATTTTGGCAGCCAGTAAACGGGATCAAGGACGTAACTCGAAGGAGAAGGTGATAAAGGAAATTTGGCATAATTTCATGTTGCGTGCTGGACCTGTTGCGGAGCCGAAGCGCTTGTATATATGCAATATAGTGCTCTCCTTTTTACGGTCACATTATTTTTGGCAGCTGTATCGGAAGAAGGGAGCGAAGGACGAGACTCGGAGAAGAACGTGATAATAGTATTGAACTTGGCACAGCCAGTCAGTGATATTATACTATTAGAACTATTAGCTAGAAGTCAAAATCATCAACTTGGCAGTTATGAACTTAATAATGTATCACTCAGCTGTGTTGAGGATAAAAGATAGATTCTTTAAGATGGAATGAAACGCTTGGCTTATGGCAATCCTAAAATGTTTTAATAAAAGGTGGTCAATTGCTGGGTTATATGACTTTTTTAATCTATCTTGTTAAGATTCATTTGATAAGAAGCAAAATTCACATAACAAATAGTTTTGTAATTTCTATTCCATAACATAAAAACCATAAAATAAAAAAAAAAAAACATAGTTTTCCATAAAAAATTTTCCATCAATTTTTTCGTTTAATATTCCATTAAATGAGTAGCTCGGAAAAGTTTTTACTTTTTAGGTGCTTCAGCTTTTAATTCTTGGATCTTTGGACCAATTTTTTGTATAGTGTAGATAATAAGTTACGAAGTCATTCATATCTTATTTTAGTTTTTATCCTTATATTATGTTATTTAGACAGGACCCCTGTGATAACAGTGCTCTTGCACTGTAGGGCTATCCCGTATAAATATTCGTTATTATTATTATTTATTATTATTATTATTATTATTATTATTATTATTATTATTATTATTATTATTATTATACTTATCACAACCAAAAGGGATTTGGTTGCGCCAAGTTCAAAACTACTCGCGATAAAGGAAATTTGGCACAATTTCACAAATTAGATTTGCATGCTGTGCTTCTTGCATGGAGCAAGCGTAGCTCAGTTCAGAATGGGTGCGGTATTAGAAGATTAAAGTCTCTGGTTCGATCCTTGGTGACTTTCAGGTTTCGACTTTTCTTAGATCCGTGCACTGACAAAGGGAGGAAGGGGTTGCTAAAGGGCGCACCTTTGGCTCTCAATGACAATGACACCAGCTTCAGAGGTGACAGAACAACCGAGTGACATTAACAAAGCTATAGAGTGTGTGCATTGTCACGCAGTGAAAAATAAAATAAGAAACCATGACGTGGGTAAAATAAAAAAAATGACATATTGTACACAATGAATAAAGAAGACAGTTCTCCAAGTTTGAGGTGTGTGCGTTGTCCTGAAGTTGAGACATTCGCTGAAATGTTCCGCACAAAAATTACAGAGCCTAATATGGAGCCGCCATGTGGGGGGACCTCTTTAGTCCTCCAACATGGCGGTCAGTAAATAGTGTAATCTAGTCGACTGATTATCTGAACCGAACCAAAAAATATTTGCAAAAGCACTTTTCCTAATACTTAAACTCCTAAAATGGCTAAAAATCACGAGGTAAGTGTATATTTTTCGACAAACGCGATCTTAGCGTTATGTCACACACCACCATAACTTCAAAGAAATTCAAAATGCGCTGGTTTCCAAACGCAGGATGCTATTGAGCTGGAAGGTTGTAAACAGGTATAAATTTGGTACGGCCTCTTATGCCTGATGAGGATAAGGCCTTTGGTGGCTCTTTAGTTTTGGATTTGAGAATTTGGTGAGGTAACGTGCACACACTCTATTTCAAATAATAGCCAAAAAGTGATCAAGGACGTGACTCGCAGGAGAACGTGATATATGAAATTTGCCATAATTTCATAAATTAGATTTGCTTGCTCTGCATTTTGTATGAAGCAGGCTAGTTTAGTTTGTTAGGACGCGACTTTTGAAGCTAAAGGTCCTAGCTTCGATCCTCGGTGACTTTCAGTTCCGTTTCGACATTTCTCTCATCCGTGCACTGACAGAGGGAGGGGTTGGAGAGCGAATCGTTGGCTTCCATCGATCAACTCTCGAATGACAAAACAAAACAAAAAAATATTTCCACTTTAATATGGCTAAGGCTCTTTTATAAAATAACTAAGATAGTACGCGCGTTCTGATTGGTTAAAAACCCATGGTTTATTGTGCCGGTAAACTCATAGTAATTTTACACTCAAAAAGCTTGTAAATCACTCGCCTTCGGCTCGTAATTTACAAGCTTTTCTCGAGTTCTCCCAACATCCCGCGTGGTTTATCACGCCGGTAAACCCATAGAAAGTGTGGTCTATTGCTTATATATCGAATGGTGGAAACTTATTATAAGATTGCTCCTCTTTTTAAGGTCACAAAATGTTTGGCAAGTGGAAAAATTGATCGAAAGACGTGAGTCGGAATTGATCGTGAAGAAGGAAAGTTTGCATAAATTATTAATTTGATTTGCGTGCTAGCGAGCTAAACGTGTTCCATGGCTAACTAAAGGAGCTCAGTATATTGAATGGCAGAAGCGTAATCTACCTTGGTCGTATATATTGGGATCGCCTTTATTATCTGTATCAATGATCTCCCTTATCTTTTTTCAAGAACTAGAATGTACACAGATGATACTTTGCTCTAACGCTCTGCAAAGGACCAACATGTTCTCGAATTCCGAATAAGCCATGATATGAGTCTAGTTCACGGATTATAGCTAAAAAGGAAATCAGTGAGATAGTGTCATGCGTGTTGTGCAGCAAAAGCGCTTGTATTGAATTGCGGAACGCATGAAGCCTTAGTCATGTACTTTGCTCTTCTTTTTAAGGTCATAAAATTTTGGCAGCCGTAAAAAGGGATTCAAGGACGTGACTTGTAGGAGAACGTCATAAAAGAAATTCGGCGCAATTTCATAAAATTAGATTCGCGCGCTGTGCATTTTGCATGGAGCAGGGGTAGTTCAGTTTGTTAGGGCGCGACTTTTGAAGCTTATGGTCCTCGCTTCAATTAATCTTCGGTGATTTTCATTTCTGCCGCGTCTTTTCTCTGATCCGTGCAGTGACAGAGGGAGGGGCTGGAGAGCGACTACGGCTGACGTCGAATGACTGAGGCGTATTCTAGCTTGGTCGCATTATTTGGACCTCTATTATTTATAATTTATTATGTCTCTCCCTTAACTTTTTTCAAGACCTAGAATGTATACAGATGATACTTCGCTCTTGCCCTCTGCGAACATCCCATGTCGAATTCCAAATAACCCACGATATAAGACGTTCTGATTCACTGATTATGGTTACAAGCAAACATATTTAAATCACTCTCAAG
>BLFN01000222.1:208024-213024 GCA_014634225.1 Acropora yongei | reverse complement strand
TTTTCAAATCAAGGCTGCTCCCTTGGATGGCACAATTCATGGCGCAATTTTTCCCAGATTGCGTGATACGCGTGCTTTCTTTCTGCTCAACCATCTCGAAAAGTTTTTAACTTGATTATTTCTTAACTGAGTATAGACGACACGCAAGTCAACAAAACTTGCGTGCAGGCTCAAGTGGCTTCAAGCGTTTATCTTAGGGATAAAAAAAACATACTAAATCACTACCCAACACGTACTGGAGCAAAATCGTTAGCTTTTACTTTTAAATCTGTTTTCATAATAGCTATGCATCGAAAGCTTCTTTAGTTCTAAACAATGTGTCAGAGCGAATTTGCAGGTTGATCAAGTTTCTTATCAGTATATAAAACTGCTCGTACCCCGTGCCCAGATACATAACAGTTGGATAGCCACACTGTTACATTCCATGTTTATCGTACCACTGTGGTCTTAATCGGATAATGCTCCTGAAATTGTCTTTTGCCTTCCTCGTCGCCTTTCTGTGCTTAGAGTGAGTAAAAAGGCTTCAGATCGTATGTATCGATATCCTTAGTGTTTGGCCCCACTTAAGCGTCTTCTGATTGTTTTAACTCCTTCTATTCTTGACAGAGGTGTGGCGTGCGGACCGCTTAACGTTCTTTTCCAGAGCAATGGCAAATCGCTAAAGCTTGGGCAAATCAAACTCGGAGACATGGAGGTATTGATATCCTTGTGCATTCATATTATATTGAACTAGAGTTCATATAGAATCTAGACCCACTTTCTTGAGCTCACTGTTGAGAAGAACCGGAAAATTCTTTTCGATTCATTTTGTAATTACTGCTATTACCATAACTAAAATTAATAACAGCGAGCAAAAACGATACTTGATTTATTGAGCTTTGCATTCTGGAGTTAATGGTAGGTGCGTCTGTTTGGCTAATACCAGTGCCTAATATAGCTTTGACTGATAGAAGAAATACCGCTTTGGAACAATGTCGAAAGTTCAAGTTTTAAATTTGCGGCATTTTTTCTACTCTTTCTAAAAATAAGAAGGAAGACGAACGCCGACTGCCAGCCCGGTTACCTTAAACTGACTGAGCTTCTAAAAAGTAAGCTTTGGAATCATTGTCGATGTGTTACATCTAAAGTCCCGGGTTTAGGGGAGGGATAAACCATGTCTGGGAACGCTCAGTTATCTTTACTTATCGGGTCAAGTTGCCTCTCGGAGGAAAAAGTAAGCAGATACAAGGTTATTCCTTTTGATCGTAGGATACTGATTTTTGCTGTGGTTTATTTGAACTTAGACTTGCAGATTATACTAACTGATATGTTGACTGGTGTTTTCTTTACGTATTGAAGGGAAGATATATGCAGACCGAACGTGAGATTTGCTTAGCAAGATTTCACTACAGGTTTAATAAAGGGTTATAATCGTACCCCATCAATTCATCTTGATGTTTTTCCTTTCCGTGGCAAATTTTGTGATAAATTTAGTTATTTCTTCAAAAGAAACACGATCTACAAAAATTCATAGCAGCTCTAACCATATATTCTCGCTGCTTTCAGGAGGTTCGTGTGCAAGAATTTAACGCCACTTGCGACATCGAAAACAAAGGTTTGCTGCGCATGCGGGAATTGCATTTGGAGTTCTGTGATGGAAAATCCTGGGTAAGACTGTTAGACCAAGAGGTTGCACTAAACACTCGCAATAGAGCAGGTCAGTATCGAATACAGTATCGAAAATTCGAGCTTGGGATCTTGCATTGTTCATTCTAGCCCAGTGCTAATTCTTTCATGTTGGGTATCTACGTAATTTGAATTAGAGTCGAATGTTATAATTGTAACATATTTCCAAAATGACCATTTTTATTTTTCTCTTAATCACCCTCCGAGATTATCACTTTTGTTTTGTTTGTTTGTTTTTTTGTTTGTTTGCCACTTTAGACCTGATCAACGAATGAGGTATTAAGATTTATTTCAAAGATGCTGGTCTTAATTCGAATAAACTTGATTCCACTTAACCAAATTTACTAATATTTTGAACACATAAAATGTCTCAGTTTCGTTCCGTGATTTATAACAACTAAGAAGTTTATGGTAGAATAATACGGTTAGAAAACACCGTTGGTTCGTGGCTGCCACTGACATCCCTAGCTATCCCTTTTCAAATTCCTGGCAAAGATTAAATGTCCCTTAACAAGGAAATGCGAAATGTTGGGTCTAGTAGCGGCTCCTTGTGCCAGTCGCTCGAGACCATAGTGACCGCCAATTTTTTATTACAGCTTTCAACTTAATCAGCCGTGTTAAATTATTTCCATTTTGCCGGACTTTTCAAATAAAAATAATAATTATGTTTATTTCTTATATTGGGCAGTTTAGCATGCATTAAAGATATGATCGAATCTGCATCACAACAATAAAATCTTGAAGTAACAAATGGCTAATCTAAATAATAATAATAATATTTTTCGGAAAACGATAAAATTAAAATATTAGTTAATAAGAGAACTAATAAAAAGCTGATTTAAAAGGATGTGTCTTTAGTAAAACTTTAAAAGTATTCAATGATTGGCATGGTCTAATTTCTAAAGGGAGTCGGTTCCATACTTTGGGCGCGACATTTTCAAACGCCCTATCCCCTAAAGTTTGCGTTCTTTTCAGGAGTCGACTGTATGGATATCAAGAAGAAAACATATTCCGAGGTCGATGGCATGTACTGGATAGACCCGGATGGAGGAAGCCATTTAAATGCATTCCTGGCTTATTGTGACATGAGGTCTTTCAATGGTGGATGGACCATGTGTTACACAACTGACGATAAAGCCAAACCCAGGACTGAGGTCTCGTACAGCTCCGATTTTCCTTATGGAAGTGACGATTACAGAGCGAATTGTAACAATATCGAAGTAAGTTGATTGGTTGCTTTTCTGTCATGCAGTGTACTGTCTGTATTTTGTAGGCGGGTTCTTTTTCATGACGATAAGTACTTCATGTTTTTCATAGTTAAGCATTTTTCTATAATATCATCAATTTAGTAATAGGCCACTCCGGAAAATACCATAATACTCTTTGTTTGTCCCCCCAAATTTTGCATAAGCATTGTTTCTACTTTCAATGGTCCCAAGAGAAAACAAAAACAATGCTTATGCAAAATTTGGGGCGACAAACAAAGAGTATTATGGTATTTACTGGAATGGCCAATTGCTTTTCCTAAAAATCATGCACGGATTATGGCATTTGGACGTTACAATTCAGGATGACAAACATTGAAAGCCACAAGATAATTAGTCATTTACAAGCCTGACTAGTCAAATATTGCTGAAATTTCAAACAGCAGAATACACGCTAAGAACAAACTACACTCTACAAAAAGAAATCTGCCCAGTATTTTTTGCCCTAAATGTGATCTTAATACAAACGTATCCTGATTTATCTTGTAGTTCTCGGAAATAATGTTCATTGATCATCAAACTGGAAAGAAAGTATCCTTCAAACGGCGTAACAAGGTGCCTATAACGGCCGCTAACAACTATGGGAATAGATCGAGCAGTTACGGATTGTGGGACGGCGTGGGTGCAAACAATGCTTACTATTATCAACTGCTGATTTGTGACACCTCCTTCTACACTGGCTTCTTCGTTTCTGGTTACACGAGCCGCTGTTACAAGCGGTGTAATAATTGGTGCGGTGACAGAGCCTCGCCCTACTTCCGTACAGCGTCTACAAACGCGAACTACGGAGGCGTGGCCTTCAACACTAATGGTCATGCTCCAAACTTGCCGAGCAACAGGTTGATCAGCGTCGGGCTGCGATAAAATGTCGTCGAGGTTATGCAGCATCTACATAGAGCATAGAGCATGTCCTTGGGTAATAGTTGTAATGCTTAGTGGCTACTGTTGATTTGTAACTGTGAAATCCTCACTACCTCGGCTCACTGAATTGAGATGGTGACTTCGATAAAAATCAGTAACTCAATGAATATCTTAATGTGCCTTTCGTACATCAGAGTGCTTTAGTTTCAAGTGCTCAAATATACTGAGATGTTATGAACCTTTATCCAATAATTTATTGCCAAAATAAAATAAAGAAGTGCAAAATAACATTGCCTATTTTTTTGTTTGTTTTACTTGTTTGGTTTTTTTGTTATGTCACTTTAAGTGTGTGGGATAAGCATGCATTTAATGATTGGCTCAAGGGAAGGGGCGGGTCAGGATCTGGGAGACATTGGAATACAGTCATTTCAAGTCTTGTTACAACCTCGTCTTCGACGGTCTCTTTTCCCTTGCTCCAAGGGAGATGAGAGACCCTGGGAAGGAACTAATTGTTGTTACAGTATCCAAATATTGATATGATGACGTGAACAAGTCACCCCTCATCCCCCCAGTCCTTCTCTACTGCGAGATTTGTCCTGTACCTCTTTTTATTTTTGTGGCGATTAAAAAAAATTCAGTTTGGAGGTAATAGAAGCGAATTTAGTGCATTCTACAGTAACAAGCATTGATTAGTCTTAGTGACATTTCAAAGTATTCTCGAATTTATTAGGGCTTTTTTGTCCATGTCCGGAAAACCTTGAGACTTATCGCCTCTCCGAAAGTGATGACCTTTTTCGGGATCCAAAACGACATTTTTAACAAACCGATAACAACAGACATTAAATTTCGCATATCACGAAAGTTGGACGTGAAAATTCTCTCAAGAAAATTACAGGGGATTCAAGGCCTTCCAATTACTAGATAATTTACCGAAACGATACGTTGGGTGCTCCTGCTGTGAACACGCGCTCGTGAGTTAATTCTTGACACAGTTTTGAGGTTTTCAAATCGTATAAAGTTAGAAGGCCATCTCGTAATTAGCATTCTCGAATATTTAACTTGTGAATCGTCGAACATAATCTACAACAACAAAAAAATCGAACCACTTTATCCTACCGATAAAACCACATCAAAGTAAAACCTTTTCCTTTTAAATATTTTCGCTCGAAAAAAAATTCATAACTTAAAGCGTCAGTTTTATGACAACAG
>BLFN01000222.1:180886-184934 GCA_014634225.1 Acropora yongei | reverse complement strand
GAGGGAGGTAAGGGAAGGAAGCTAAAGGAAGAACCTAAAGAAAGGGTAGTGGTGGAGGATAATGGATGGAGGGAGGGGAGGGGGTAAAGGAAGGGGATAATAGGGAACTTCAGCATGCAACGTTTTTGAGCCATGAATGGTAACTGGAAGTGTGCTGTTTTCCGATTCGACTTGTCTCTCACTTCCACATTATATTGTTCAGTATCTTTTCACTAGCTATAGCAGAGACGATTAGTTTGAAATCTGGAGAGATCAATGCCCTGGCGTGAGAAATGTTTACGTCTGGTTCCCGTTCGAGACTCAGAAACTTAAGCTCCCATGTGGAGGAACATGGGGAAGGGTAATAAATGGAAAAGGGGATAAGGGAGTGGTGGTGAGGTGAAGGGAGCATTATCAGGATGGTTTTTCCTTTGGGGGGAGGGTAGGGCTACACTTAGGCTAACGAGTTCTCTATAAGTTGTTATTTCGTACCTCCCAAATTCATCCTCGGTTTTCCCCAGGATCGTCTGTGTAGCCCTCTTCTTTGGGGCAATGAAAGAGTACTTCTCATGACTGATTGGGTCATTATGCCCAATGAAATCACCTGTAGTAGTTTCCTCAATTTCTTGAGGTGCAACAGGTGCTTTGTCACGACTGGATTGGCCCAGCCAAAAGCCGTTACCTGCGGATGGAAGAACCAATGGATGCTAAGGCTCTCACATTCTGAAGATATATTAGTTCGACTCCGAGGTGGAGCATCAAGACGGTTGAGCTTATGGGGGCGCCGTTAGAGTTTTAATGGAAAGGGGTGCATTGGAAAAGGTTTAGATGAGGGCAAAGGAAGGAGCTGATAAAAGAGGAGGGGGCAACTGATAGGGGAGAGGGGGCAGCTGATAGGGAAAAAGGAAGAGATAAAAAGGAAGGGGGTACTAAGTAAGGCAGGGAGAGAGAGGGGAAGGTAGGGAAGAAGGTAAAGGAAGGAAGCAAGTGAAGGGAAATCGAGAGGTTAAAGGGATGAAAGTATAGCAGGGGTAAAGGAGGAGGATAAGAGGTGGGGTATGGTGAAGGGGGATAAATAGGGAAGGCGATAAGGGAGGAGTACAGGGAAGGGGCATGACGAAGGTGGGAGGAGAGGTCGCCGTGCCAACCAGTGTGCTTAATTGACGGATAGTCATGATGTTGTTTTGCTTTACTAAAACTGACATCTTTTCTAGGTATCGCGCGATTAGATTAACTGAATTCACAAGTTTTCGACGCTATTCGGTTAAGCTGGATTTTTTAATTTTTAGACTAATCACAACTACCTCATGAACTTATCATTATAGAAACACAGTAGCGCATGCTAGCTGGAAAAAAGACGAGTTATAGTTCAAATTCCGCTGTGCCTTGCTTTGGTTGATCGCGCTTAATCTCTCCCCTCTTTATTCTTTTCTTTAACAACTCTGCTGACATTCAGGTCATTCTTTACTTCATGTTAACGTGCATGACGTAGCAGTTGAGCTATGTGAAAAATTAAACTTACGGTAGTACTTAAGGCAATCCTCGTACATGTCCACCGGAAATAAAAGGCGAGGTTTCAGTTTAACTTTAATTTTGACTGTTTTGTTTAATATTACATTGTACATTTTAATTTCAGATCGAATAAAAATCGGAATTAAGATTTCCGAGTACTCTTATATAACGGGTCGTCTTGGTTTCTGCGAAGCACTTCATTTAATTTCTCTTCCGGTCCATTCGCGTTACTTCATTTCACCATGCTTTCTTTCACTTCAATTTATTGTACTCCAATTTACTTCGCCTCGACTCACTAAACATCGCTCAATTTTTGTTTCCTTCATTCCATTTGGCTTCAATTCACCCCACTTTACTTCAGTTTACTTGCGTTCCATTCACTTCTTATTCATTTACTTTAATCCATTTCGAGTCAGTTTATTTCTGCTCGTTCTCTTTTATTTCACTTATTTCACTTCTCCTTATTTTCTTATCTCTTCGGCTTAACCCTCCAATGACTCTTTAGCTTACTTTGCTTCAGAATCTCTCTCCTTTGATTTCCGCTTTCTTTTCCTTCACTTGACTTCAATTCACCTTCACCTCAAGTCACTTTCGTTCATTTCACTTCACTTCATTTTGTTTCCGTATATCACATTTTCTATGTGCATTGCCTGTTTTAGCTTTTCTCACTTAACCATTTTTCTCTTTACTTTACTGATTGTCACTGATCAGCAATTTATTATATTTATCTGTACTTTGATTCACATTGCCTTAACTGCCTTTGCTTTGTCTCACTTCGTATTCGTCTTGTTTTTCCTCCCAACACTATGCTTTGTTGTGAATACTTTCTCCCCACATTGACTTTCTTTTCGCTCCCTTAACTCAAATCGTCTTCCTTCGCTCAGCTCGAACTTGTCACGCTTTGTACCAGTTAGATTTGCTTAGCTTTGTCCCATTTCGCTTCACCCCCTTTTACTTTGCTAATCTAGACTGTTCTTCCCTAACTTCGTTTTGCCTCTCCGTGCCTCGTCTACCTTCAGTTCGTCCCTATTCTACTTCGCTCGGCTTCGTTTCTACTCGTCTTGCTTCGCCTTAATTCGTTTTACCCCTCGGTAATTCGTCTGGCCCTGTCACACTCAGGGCGAACGCTTCGCTTTAGCTTCGTTTTTTATTTCCTATGCTCAGCCTTAAATTGTCTTGCCCCGCTATGCTTCAACTTAGCGTTATTTTATTTTGCTCTGCTCGCCTTAAGTCCTTTTGCCCCGCTGTAAATCACTCTTTTAGCTTCGTTTTCTTTCGCTTTGTTGCTCCTTAATTCGCCTCCCGCACAATTGTACTTCGCTTTACTTGGTATTGATTCGCTTCGTTCCGCCCCCATTCGGTACCCCCTCCTCCTCTCCCGGCGCTTTATTTAGCCTAGCTTAGTTTTTCGCCTTTATTCGTTTCGCCTCTCCCAGCATCGTTTCTTCCCACTGGGATATCTTTAATTTGCTTCTCTTATCTTCTTTTCCGAACGCTTCACTCCGCCTAGTCTCGCATGATGTCGCTCTACTTCGCTCTGGCTTTGCATCGGTTATCTCGGGATATTCGAGTTTTCATGTGTCATGTACTCGTAAGCTATCTTCACACGAATGAAAAGGCGCGCGCATTTGTAGATTTTCTACTTTTAATTTATTTTCCGGTTTATTCTGACATACTCTTGTTTCTACCTCACACGGATGCCTTTGTTGTGTGCTGTTGACGCTTTTGTTTTGTTTTGTGTCGTTGTTGTTTTTTTTCGTTCCTTTTTTACTTTATGGAGGTTTTGTTTCCGCGCTTGTGGATGCGCGTTGATTTGTATCGATGCACGACAATATGCCATCATTTATACATTTGCCTTTAGATAAAAAAAATCCCAATTCCTGTTAAGACATTTTATCTCTTTCCATCCACACCTGTTACTAATCCATTCCTTAGAATTTGCGGTGCGTGCACGTTGGTTTCAAACAGAAAACAAAACGACGCCAAAAACCGCAAAACTGACCCGACATGGCGCAGGAAAAAAAAGCGAAAATAAAGAATTACAAATTCTTGAACTTACCTTGTGCAAGAAAAGCACAGGAGATAGCAAATATAGCTATCCAAAACTTGGTCATATCGCTGCTTTACCGTTACGACATCGCTACATCGTTCCTAAAAACTTGCTCACGACATCATCACATGATTCTCCGTTTCCGCAAAAATCTCCAACTGGCGTACGGGGCGTTACGTCACAAACAAAATTGACAAACGAGCGCGTTCATCTTTAAATGACGTCAGAAATTAATCCAAATTGAGAAAGATCAAACTTGTCTCGAGTTGAGAAAGATCAAAATTTTTAAAAAAGAAAAAAAATGCTATGTAGTCAGTCTTTTCCTTTTGTGCATGTGTTACATCTACGATGGACCACCGTCCAAAACTTGGAATTTGTCGAGCAAAATGGAAAGACCTGGAACTAGCCAGGAAACAAATGACGCATAAAATTTTTGGGGAGGGGTGGGTCAGTATGCAATTTCGGTGTAATCCGTAAAGGTCCGTATTTTGCACTTTGACTTGGTCT
>BLFN01000221.1:20600-23711 GCA_014634225.1 Acropora yongei | reverse complement strand
CGCTTCTGGAGGGGTTGACCTTTCTAATGTATCCTTTGGTGAAGCTCATTTTAGGACCCCTCCTTCCTGATAATTATTGCACAGTCCCTAACAAGAAAGTTATCAGGTGCTAGACAACCACTGTCTCATGTGAATTTAAGTGGCTTTAGCCCGCTGACTTCAGTTTAAAGTAGAAAATATATGTCTCTTCGAAAAAAAAAACAACAACAACACGTACACACACATGCAAACGTCTTTGAAAAATAGCTTTGCGCGAACTTCTCTCGCTGCCCAAGAAATCTAAGTTGCCCAGGGGGGTTGGGAGGGCTGCAGCTCCCCGCCACTTAAGTTTTCTTTCCCCTTTTGCGTCATTAGTTTAACACCTTGAGTCTGCTTTAGTCGACTTTGTCAGTAATTTAGTTTTTTTGGTTCGGTGTCATTGAGTGTGGAGCGTGCTCGTATTCAATGTGAGTTACCTTTTGTTCATTTGCAGTGCAAGAGGAAGCCGGTATGTGAACGAACCCTTTTATGTTAGTTTACTGGAATGCATAGCATTTTGATGCAAAATCGCAGTTTTTATACATTCATTTAAGTTTTACACATGTCAGTTTCTATACATTCATTTAAGTTTTACAAATGTCAAAGTCACAGTTTTTAAGTTCCATTTGTTCTCATAGATCTTTAATTTGCATTCGCTGCAGCTTAAGAGTAAATTATGTTAAGCATTTGTGTGAAATCCTACGGCCACTTTTATGTTCCAAGTTTTATAACATTATTAGTACTGTCGCGAGCATTTGTCTAGAAAAATGATGATTATAATGTACGGTATTGGGTATATTGGCGTTTGCTGTTGTCTTGTATTCTTTTATCGTTTAGTGATTAGTTAATTTATTACTTATGTTGTATTTCAGTTTAAGTTCGAATATTGTCAATTAAATCATCGTCGATCAAAGTTGGTTTTCCGTGATACTTCCTCTTATTTCACCAGTAAAACATTACCGCTGTAAAGCTCAACGCGAGCAGTTTGGCTTGTGACCGTTTTAACGCCGTGGGCCTGGCACTGCAATATTTCTTCTAACCCACGTGTGAACAGGTGCTATTCGCAACTAATCATGTTTTTCTAATGATCGTTTTATCTTCGGCTATGTGACATATATAGCAGGTCGTGGAGTTCAATCGACATTGAATTTTATCGATCCTACAAATCAGGTAAACAAATGTGTTCTGAAATCAGGGATATTTCGGAGACCGTGCAGACAAATAGACACCTGTGCTCGGAATCAGTAATTCTGGAGCCACGAAACCAGGCGTTGAATACATAATACAGTCGAGCTTAAGAAGTAGCAAAAAAGAAAGTCTTGAAAAATTCAGGCGTGAACGGGACTCAAACCTTGACTTCTGCGATGCCGGTGCAGTGCTCTAACAGTTGAGCTATCTGGCCAAGTTGGAGCTTTTCATTATGTGGGTGTATGATAGTGGATGTATGCAATAAAATTAATGATTGATTAATCGATCAATAAATCAATTAATCAACCATTGATTTGATCATATATATCCACTATCCACGCGCTTATCATAGTCCCACATAATGACCAGCTCCCAGTTGGTCTGAAAGTTCAACTGGTTGAGCAATGCACCGGCATCGTAGAGGTCAGGGTTTGAGTATCGTTCACGCTTGAATTTTTTTAGGCCTTTTTTTTACTACTGCTTCAGTTGCATAGCAAAGCTGTGAAGATCATTAGTATTAAAAAGTGAACAGTTTTCTTCATTTGGCTTAGCATGTTGCGCTTGTAATGCAAAGATAATAATTGCGCATTTTTATGAAAATTTTCAAAATTGAATACAATACCACAAGAAGCAAATAGCCCGTGGACAATAGTTGTTCAATGATTCACCTCTTTTATAATCAATGACACTTACTTTTACTTTGGAGGTTAAGAGTATTTGACTCCAAAAAGATAGAACGAGACATCATATTTGTATTATTGGTTGAACTGGAATGATAGTGTGATGGAGGCTTCTGTAGGAAAGCACGTGGCGCAATTTCATAGATTTCCCTGCATTAGCCAACGTTTGATGTTTGCTGCAGAGCAACCATGAGACTACAAAAAATTAATATTAATGAGGTCTGTTAGATTTTGAATAGTTGGGTATTGGTTGGTACTTTTGAAAAACTGTTCAAACGTAATGACACTCAGGAAACATGCATTGCAGTCATCAATAGAGTTTGTTGCTACTGAACACAGAATTTTCTAAGTTTCTTTGATTTTCAAAAAGGGCTCACATGACAATTAACAAATTACAAATTAAATCACAAACTACAAGATTACAAAATACAGATTACAAACCATAAATTACAAATTACCGATTTCAATATACAAATTACAAAATACAAAATTACAAATTACACAACATAAATTACAAAAGGCAATTATTACAACTTGACGGACAAACGGCAACAAACCCCTAAATGTGCTGCATAAGTAAATTGAATAAAAATAATGGCTATTCTACTCAAGGCTATCAAGTTAATTATTTGATCAATTCATTAATTAACTTCTCCTTCTTTAGAAAATGCGTAAGGAGCTTGTTTTTCTCCCTGCCAATATGGAGTTCGATATTATATACACACCCTGTCCTCACGATAAGACCTTCAAGTGTAGGTACGCCCGCTCACGGAGCCAATCACATTGCAGGATTTTGAGAATTCCGTCCTCTTACAAACTTGGAGAAAAAAATTATTTGTGATATTTTTGAGTAACACGTAAATGTTAGAAATTCAACGAAACGAGCGTCGCTGTAAGGGCCTGATTACATGGTGAGTTTCAGCCCGGACTGAAATTTCGCTCTGCCCACTGAGCTGAAATATTCAATGTTCCAATCTTCCAAGCCGTCGATGGAATAATTTATGACAGTCATAATGATATTGCTAACTTATTCAATGCTCACTTTGTCAATATTGCTTCCTCAGTTGTACTTAACAAAAACACAAGTACGACTCCCAACTGGGATTATCTAAAGATCTTTGTTACGTCCAAGCTTCCAATGGCAGCTTCTTTTACCATACCTCCAATTACAACTGACTTTGTTCTTGATAGTCTTCGCCATCTACCTACTGGAAAAGCTGTAGGC
>BLFN01000218.1:0-5000 GCA_014634225.1 Acropora yongei | reverse complement strand
GCTTCAATAGGAAGAACATGGGAAGATAATTATTATGAACTCAATAATAAATTGACCTCGTTCCCAATGTGTGGCTTCATGTAAAGCGGCTTCTGATATTTCAGTGGTGTGTATAATAACATGACTTTTCTGCTCACTTATTCGTGACTTTTGTAGAGACTCCATTTGTAGTTTTTGCATTAAATTTTAGCTTGATTTGACTAGGTTTTGTATTGTTTCATTTGCAGAAAAGTGCAGTCATTATTGAATCAGTGTTGTTGAGAGCAAGTTTACCATTGATACATCAAAATGCAGTAGATCTGCTCACAAGTCTTATGGCAAGGTAAATGAAAACAGTCATTATTTTCTTAATTTGGGGAAGTTTTTCATCTCAGTTTATTTTGGTAATTTTGGTTTCCAACCCTGGCCAGTTATTGATGAAACCAGCATTTCTTTTCATTCATTTATTTTGCCACTGCAAATACAACACTATACAAAAATGTTTAACTCAAAGATGATATGCACTACTCTAATTATTATTATAATTATATACAATAATTATCAGTTATACAGTCATACAGTACTTATGTAATTTGACATTGATGCGAATTGCTGTGGTGGTCTTAAATTGAACAACTGGGCTAAAAAAGACATAAAAGCAATCTTATCGTTTAATGCTATATACCTGCATGAACTTTACAACAGCACTGAGCTTAGAGTGAATCTCCTGGGGAAAATCTTGTTTATCGACAGTTGTCACCATGACAACTAAGCATGCAACAGAAATGTGAGAACAATCCTTTGTTGCTTTTCAGAGAACAACGGCAAATGTCAACATGTTTTGGAAGCATAGGGCAGTCTGCATGACAGTTAAACTCTTATTAACTCTTATTGTTGAGTTGCCAGCAAAAGGAGGCAATCGCTGACATGAAAGATTTAGTTTCTAAAGAAACACTTGTACTGCTGCTTCGGTGGGGATGTCAAAATAAAGGTAAAAGTTAAGAATCCGATCCCACCAACGCGTCAGCCAACGCGTCGGTCGACTGTCAGCCGACTGTCAACAAATTACTATTAGCGTGTCAAAATATGTGTCAGTAGTGTGTCGACCAACGCGTCAGTAGTGTGTTGGCCAACGCATTGGTAGTGTGTCAGTGGTGTGTCGGCCGACGTGTGGGCTGACGCACTGGTGGGATCGGATTCTTAACTTTTACCAAAATAAATAAATGTAAAAATTTGGTATCAAACCTGAGTTGATAAATTTAAAATAAATTAAATAAATATTAAAGTTAAATGATCATAGTTAAATAATGATCATTTAAATTTATCACAGTTAAAGACATAAATGATAATTTGACCTTTTAGGGAAAAGTTGTTTAAACCATTAACAGCATTTTATGTACCTTATTGACATGGATTAATAGGTATTGTTTGCTTTCATTTACCACAGGTGTGGAAGCCTAATGTTGCCGTACTGTGACGTACTAATCAACTGTCTTTTGCAAGAACTTTCTTGGACAAAGTGCCGGAGTCCCATGTTCGGCCATGAAAAGCCTTACAGGTCAGGTTTATTATAACTAGAAATAGTTTTCATCAGAGCTTTCGGGTATTTAAATTTTCCTGAGAAGTTATGCTCTGTTATTAAGTAATAAAACACTGAAGGTATATTTGCTCCTTTTTTTATTGTTACCCTTCAGATAGAACAGTGCTTGAATCATGCAATAGCTGAAATTTATTTTTTTGTATTTCATTAAAACTTAATTTTTGCATTTTCAAGCAATACAGTACCTTAAATAAGAAATTGGTTTGAACCCAGGAGTAACATACCTTGATTGAAAAAGATCATCTGGGTGATTGGAGTCCTGAGAAGGACTGCTGTGCAGAAGCCATCTTCAGAGTCAAGGTCTCTAACAACAGTCCTCCTCAGGACTCCTATCACCCCGATGATCTTTTTCAATCAAGTAATTCCTTAAATTTCATGAATTAAATTACAACGTAATGCTGTTGCAAAAATGCAAAAAGTTGGCACCAAACAAGTTGAAGAGGGACAAGGTTTTACCATGGAAAGATAAGGAAGATGATGTATTGAAGAAATTGATTACAGTAGCCCGTCATCAGAGTGAATGTTGCCATTTTGTGACACACTGGTCAGCTGTGTTTTTCAATAATGTGTTTGGAAAAATTGCAACAATAGTATGGTCACATAATGTACTGTAGCACAGCACGTCAAATTTTCTTGTTTGAATGCTGGATTTTAAATGTTGGCAGTGTGGAAGAATTACGCTTTATAATTTCTGCTAATAAACACCGGTGTAAATTCATTGAATTACTAGTGTAAGATTGTTTTGAGTTACCAAAGAATATTTTTGCCCATTTCTTCATGCAATTTTATGCAGGGGCTGTTAGAATGGCCCCGTCAGAGTCTGTCTCATCACTGGCCAGAAAGCCTATTGGAAAAATTAGTACTGTATGGTATGTGCTTTAATGATGACTTAAGCATGTGTTTTGTTTTTGTTCGTCTAGGGAGCTTAGGTGCTCAGTTTATCTGTGTTTAGAGCACTGGGTTCATCTGACAAACAGCCTTCCTGATGGGAGTGGTGTAGTGTCAAAACTAATGGAGCAAATTCTAGATGACATGATGCCTGTAACTTCTCAAACTAAGGTACTGCAATATTTGAAGTACAATAATTATTATGGATTTGATTGTCCTTTGTTTGTTATCATTCCCTATTCAGTAATCTGACAAGTGCACAGTCACTAAAATGGTTGTCTTTTGTAATATTATGCTGTTATTATTTTTTATAGACATTTGAATTTGTTGCAGAACTCAGAGACCTCTTTAACTTTTGTTACTTACCAATCAGTCTAATGCATTATGTTTACAAATTTATTACTGTAACTTCCCAATTATCACACCATTATTGAATTTCTATGTTTCTATTAAACCACACATTCTGCCACCTTTTGTTTACAATTAACCTCTCACTCATTAGCACTTGTAATGAATGGTTGAGAAACAGGGCACCACAGTTTAACCTCTGAATGACTTTTCCTTTGATTTACATTGCCATGCAGCCACCAATGATGTGTGGCGCTGTGGAGGCAGTGTGGCTGAGTGGTTAGGCCACTGGACTTGAAATCTTGTGATCCTGAGTTCAAGTCCTGCTCTGACCACTAGTTGGCTTTGACCCAGGTAGTCCCTGCTTCAACTCCTCTGCTGTGGTTGTATGTAGCCAACTAGTTTGCCTCCGGCCAGTTGGGATTCTTAACCTGTTCCGTTCATTTGTTGCATTCTGTCAATATTTGGATAGTAAGTCCATATCAGCTTATGGCTGCCCATAATTATTATCATCTTAATTATCAAATAAATTATTATTATTATTATTATTATTATTTATTATATTGCAATGTTGTGACATTTATCAAAATTTAGCATTCATCTAATTCCGTGCACTTCTGCACACAAATGCTGCGTTGGTGGGATTGCTTACACAAAAGCGTGTTAAGATATTAGACAAAGCTGATGATTTGACCATTAGCCCTGTCTCTGGCACAGCAACAAAGGAGTGATGAAAAATAATTTAATGTGGTAGTGTACTCTGATGTCATTGCTTCAATTTGTTTCAGCTGTTGCCATCCACTGCGCAAAATCTTGGAAGTTCCAAAATGTCAAAAAAGGTGCATTGAATTTTGTTATAATAATTGTCAATATTGATCTTCACTCAGTCTTGACATTGCGTGATACACTGTTGTCATGCTCGCAGTTGCAGTATATTTTCATGGTATTATGCACAATTATGTGATTATCCTGTGTGCAGGTTTCAGTTTTTTCGCTTGTCTTTTTGGTGGTTTTGGTTGTTGCAGCCTTGTTACATTAATTTTAATAATTGTTGTTCCATTTAAGCTTGCTGCTTGTTGTATCGTCAGAATCAGAGAATTATTACAACTGGAAGTGTCATCATAAATTACTACAATCCAGTTCAGTTTCTGAGACACTTATATGTAGTTCCTCCTTTTACAACCCGACTTTGTCAATTTTACCCTTTTGGTACATCAGCCACAAAATCCAGCTTGTCAAATTCAAGCTTTATTTCATCTGATTATGACTATCATTATTTTCATTGTATGTGTGGGATGAACATTAACAGCGACCTGATCTGCCAGCCTTAACTGCAAGTGACTGCACTGTTCCTTTCCAGACAGAATTGTCTGTGATAGGAGAACAAAACATTAAATAATACAAAACAAGCCATACCCCGATTAAACCCTGATAACAATTGAAGCTACAGGACACAGGGACCAGTGAACATAGAGGTCTTGAAGAGCTCTGCCAATTACATCATTTTGATGCTGTTGTTGTTCCTAGGCAAAGAAAAGGAAGTTGCAAGAAGATGTGCAGCAAACATTGGCAGGTATATTTTTTTTGTGTCATCTTGTTGTTATAGTGCTCTGCTAAACATTTTCATCCAAAATCTAAATTTTTCTTCCTCTATCTTCCTCCCCTTGTGGTTTTAAGGCCTGTTCATGCATTGCACTTACAACCACTACCTAAAAATGCTATCTTTTTTCCCTTTAACTTAAGGATACTGCCAGAACTAATTTTCCTTGTTTTAAAGGCCAGCAAAAGTTTGATTCAAGTGCAAATGACATGTTGACTTGCAGAGCTCTCAAAGGTAAAAAATAATACAAGATCAGCTTTTCACCATGCCAGGCTTTTGCTGGAAAAAAATGTTCAATATTCCATGCACCTTCATATAGTTTTTTCACTTCATCCACAGTGCTCTCTTCTATGTTGGTTGCTTGTGGAGGGGACATCCCTCCGGACAAATTTAAGGTCAGTTTTCCTTCTTCGTTCTAGTTTGCCAATCAATGTCATTAGCCCTACGGATAAATTGTGTTCAGGATTGCACGCAGTTAGACGAGTTTGGGCTTCAGTAAGCGTCTCAAGTGTCTTCTCACCCCTTAAGGTTAACTTTGCCATCACATCTGGCAAGAATTAGGCTGACAAGTCAGGTCATAAAGCA
>BLFN01000209.1:4064515-4067015 GCA_014634225.1 Acropora yongei | reverse complement strand
TTATTTCTGCAAAAGTTGAGGCACTATACCAGAATGACAGCGAAGTAGCCGATATCTCACAACTGGATGTGGAAGATGCCCTAGCATTGGCTAAAGAAAGGGCGAAGAAAAATGTTCAAAAAGCAGGCCGACCGACAAGCAAGTCTACTATTGAGATAGGATACGGGGAGGGGCGTTGCACGCGTGAAGTGGAGATTGTTTGGTGGCCGACCCTTTATTCTCGGACTTCATGTCATGGAAAACTGTCCGTTCGCTTTTACCTTAAAAAAGTTTCAATGTAGAGAAAATGATAACACTTTGACCGTAAAACCTGTGCTTATCTAACGAAACTTTCCTTTAATTCGAAGTAAAGTAATATACTATAATTAAGACATCAGCAGAAACAAGATGAGTCTTGGCTTGTTTTGTCTTATTTAACCTCACATTCCATAGGGTATTGTAAAATAAGTTATAATCGTGACCTGCCGTACTTCAGCTGAGGCCGTTGAATTATCATCTTTCTTTACCAGGCCATTATCAGAAAAGTGTCGCGCGACTTACACGTTTCTCACTTGTGGATCATGATTTGTCAAAAGAGCCTGTTACAGAAGCAATTTTTTTTTCATGTTTTTGGCTATGTTTGCTTGCACAAACGTTAAGCATATTTCACTACATATATACCCCCATACTTTATTCGTGAATTCATTTCGAAACGGCTGAAGTAGAGTATTCGGTCTCTAATTCTTCCCTTTCATTACAACTATAACGCGCCTTTAAAATTTGCCGAACGGCAAAGCGATAACGAGAACAACTGGTAAAGAATGTTTAGTTTTTTCGCTTTTAACGAAATAACCGTGTAAATTCAAACATTACCTCGTAACAATGTGTCCACAAGTTATCAAACAAGCATTCCAAATACGTTTTCGCTAAAAAAAAATGCGTGATGGCTAACTAGCCTAGAAATGAATTACCAGTTTTCATTCGCTCCGAATTGAACTCATCAATGTTGAGGTTCAGGTTGTAGTTCAGATTAAAATAACTTTACCGTAATTGATTCTTAATTCACAATCATTAACAATTAGGGTAAGGACACGAAACGAAAATGATGAGGATTAAACTCGGCTAAAATGCCACTTAAACTTGAACAGTCATTTATTCACTGATGTCGAAAACATGCAGGTAGCGCTATAAGGAACTATTTACAACTTGTGCATTACACCGAAATAAGTGCTTCTCCGGGTCAAATATCTTGACAGGTACATTTCTTATTCCGGTAGGCACTTAAACTAGGATTAGAACTTAGCCACCCTCGAACAACTTGACCCAGCAGCCGGTAGCACATGAAAGCAGAGTTACTACTGCTTTCCTTCGAGTCTCTTTCTCTCTAGGTCCAGTAAGATCTCGCGAATCTTCCGCCTCAAATGCACAGCAGAACATTGGTCATACCACTGAAGTATTTCGTCAGATAAGAGTTGCGCCACTGGAAGCTGAAACGATAATAAAATCAAAGTAAGCCTTGGCCTTAACTTAAACAGCAATATCGTGCCCATGAAAGAAATCTTTTGAGGTTGAAACAGAATGAAAAGCTGTGGCCCTGAGACTGTATAAGAGCAGAGAACTTGCGACAGCCAATGCGAAAAAACAAATTGATCACAATAAAATAAATTTTCACTTTAAGTTCGGTTTTGAGCAGATTTACTCCCCCTTTAAGATATCTTTCTCTTGCTGTGCTTTGAAGAAAGAAAAAATGACTATCACTAAAACCTCAATGACAAAATTTGATAGCTGCAAAAGTCGCGGAGAGTGCGACTTAATGGTTTGATGATAACACGTGGTGCAATATGCACTCCCTAGAATTTCAGTTTTCACTAGCAAGAATATTTGAACTGACTGATCAGATCCCAATATTTCTTACAATAAACAAGCCTGTGGATACACCATGAATATTTTTGCTACGGCTACCTTTCGTTGCAAAAACTCGGTGAGGAAGAGGAGAACATATACACCGCAGTCATAACCATTATCTTGTTGGGGAACCTGAAATAAGATACTCGATATCGTCATTTCTCAGTCATGAAAACGTTGGATCACTATTAATTGTCGAGCCACATCTCAAGGGATTGTTGCTTTTTGGTACAAAGTAACTTTCTGCCATTGAAATGAAACAATTACGATTCGACCAATAAGTGTGAAGTCAAACAAGTGAACTTAGCAACTAACCGTAAAACCTACACTTTGCAAGAAAAAAACAACAACAACAACAACAGCAACTGACAAATTGACTCACCTTTGGGTACACAAGAGGCAGTGACTTTTCATCAACTTCTAATGTGCTTCCTTTTTTGGCGACCCACTCGCATCTAAGAAAGCTTAAAAATTTTAAAACCGCTCAAAATAGGACACACAGATCAAGATCAGCCACATTAAAACAGCCTGTTTTAAAGGCAGACGTATTTCTCTTTCACGGCATATGTGTGAAAATGCCACATTCAAGGTAAAGAGTTGATCGTCGGCTTGCCAT
>BLFN01000209.1:3969771-3974771 GCA_014634225.1 Acropora yongei | reverse complement strand
GCCAAAAAGGCCAAGGTTGGTACATGCACAATGTGACATAACACTGGTGACATAAAAGATTTGTTATTTTGTTTCATTTTAATACTAATTTAACACAGTGCCAGATGCACAAAAAACTGGCACCAGAAATGGAAAAATATATAAATAAAACCTTACAGCGATTAGACAGATAAAATAAGCACACGGTCGATGTTCGCGAAATCAGGTAAATTTCAAACCGCGTAACTATTAGAAAAATCTCATTCATTTGTGTAATATAATATATCGCTCAAAAGCCAAAATAAACGCACCTCTGCAATGCTGTCTTGAGGAACTCATGGTCTTGACTGACACGATGCACCAGCACATTAAAATCCTTTTGCACATCTTTGGCTTTAGTGAACAGTCGCTCGAGAAATGCAGTTGGGAGAAGGGTGAAAGGTGCATGTTCTACACCAAAGAACGAATTTTTCGCTCCCATGACAAGACCGTGAGCCAAACAGTAATCTCGTCCTTCGTTAGCCAAACGGCTCGCGACATTATCGGCTGGAAGTTCAAGCCCATTCATTTTGTTTTATCTTGAGAGCGAAAGATCTCACTTATTTAAAAATGTTGCTTAACCCAATATCTTCTCACCTTATGGGTGTAAACATTTTACCACAAATTGATATAAAAGCTGGTGACCTCATTTGTCTGCCAGTTTGGAGATGAAGCCCAGTCTTTCGCGGTCAAATCATAACGCAAGTAGTCCACAGGTACCGCAGAAGTGACATTTGTCTTGAATTGTAATGGCAGATTTCTACGTTTTAGCTTGAAGTAAAAGATGAAGGAATGAAGGAAGTACCTTTAATTTTCTCTTGCTAGAAGTGGAAAAAAAAGAAGATTGGAGAAGGACCCACCTAAACTTGGCAAATATTTCTCTGCATTCGGCATTACGCCAGTTTTAGGTGATGACGGCGAATATCAAGGTCAGGCTGCAGGAAAATTGGCTGCATGTGACAATAGAAGCACGTGGTAATAAATTGAACCATCTTCATTTGTGGTGTGCATCGGATTTCAAATCATTTATAATTTATCAAGTTTTTGTCAGCATCAGTGGCACCAGCACAGCATTTGTCTTCAAAAATTCAGGAATTCGCATTTCAATTTTGTGTGAGCAATTTGTTTACGTCTATGGCGTTTGACAATTTTAAGGCCGGATAACCATCGTGAGTGCCAGAGGAAAATTTTAAAGCCAAGTTTATTAAACTGAACTTTATTTGGTTAATTTCTGAAAAAGTGAATGACATAGAATGAACGCGTGAGGTCTGGTTTCTTGTGTACTGAAGAATTTACGTTGAATCTAAAAAAAGTAAGCTTCTACACAAGTGACGGTCTAGTCGATAAAGGCACCAATAATTGCCAGCACAGTAAGGGAATGTCACGACACGGAATGAATATTTCCTACCATGGGCGTTGCTGTGAGACTCTTCATTACAGGGAAGTTGGCTTGGTATTTGCACCTTCTCTGCGGTTTGAGAAATGTGTGAACTAGTACATTTATTTTAGCCTTCACGCAAATTTAAGTTCGGGCTAGTTCCACCCGTTTGCAGTTGTTTCTTGTCAAGGAATGTTCTGCACAAGTGAATATTTCAAAGACTCCGAGGCATTTACCACAATAAATTTCCCACGCTTCAGCAACCAACTTAAGATTTCTGCGAGTGACAGATCCTGTTTCTGTAGCTCAGTTCAATCCATAGACCCTGAATCAAATCAGATGATATATATTATAATGAGGATTTCTTTTCTCTTCCATGCAGTACAACCATGCCATCAATCGTGTCATATGAGCATTGGTAGGAAATAAATGACATGTGTGAATGCACCTTTAGCTGGAAAGCTATAGGTGGTTTTCACGTTACGTCATAGCGGCCATGTTGGTGGACGAAAACAAAATATTTCTAATGAGCACCTTTTGTTCGTCCACCAGCAATTGTACATTGCAGCATTGTTATCTGTGTCCCTAGAGATTGGTTGCAAACCACCCATAAACAGGCGGACAGACTGAAAGCCATTCGTTCCAGAGTTGTAAACCTTTCGTCGGTTAGGTATGTACGTGGTGTATGGATGCATGTAATGTACCACAGACGTCTGTGCCCTAGTCACTTCGCTTGTTTGAAGTTGCTTTGCTTTCTCCTCATACTTTTGTTGCTTGAGTCCTTGGCTTACTTGAAGTACTTGTCTTGCCCAAAGTGCTTGACTTTATTAAGGTGCTTGGCTCGATTATGTATTTGGTTTGCTTAATTAAGGGGCTTGTCTTGCTTGAGGTGCTCTTCAATTTTTAGACGGAAGCTATGGAGCACGATGCGTTCAGTGTAAATAAACACATTATATGTGTTCGGGTTGATAGTGCCTTACTTGCTTGAGGCGCTTTGCTTTGCTTGATGTCCTTGGTGTTGATGACAATTGCAATTGTTTGATCTTTGGTTTATCACCCGCAGTGATTGACTAACCTTTTTATAGTTTGTGTGATCTTGTGAAACTTGAACTCTTTTATGTGGTCTCAGTTAGGAATCATGATTAGGTTTCGATTCATTAGCTCGAATAGTCAGTCACGTCTTTGTTTTAAGAGTGGTCAGCGCACCGATTACACTAGGTCAAACTGTCAGTTTGAGCTTTCTACAGTCTACCGAGCGAAACTTTACCCTTCAGGTACAGTTTGTTTGTGTTTTGTGTTTCTCGCAGTACTATCGAATTTGTTGTACTTGTGTCCATGTCAGTTTTTTTGAAAAAGTATGATTTCATATGTAAAATCTTGTATTTTGCCTTGTTACCTACTTTTCAGAATTTACTTATTTATGATTATTATAGGAATTCCTCGTCTCGGCTTCCATGTCTGCTGTCCATACTACTTGGATTACTTCCCGTGCTTGACTTGCTTCATTTTCACGTGCTTGGCTTACGTCACACGCTGGGCTCGCAATGATCACGTGCTTAGCTTGCTTGACGTGTTTGGAATAGATAGATCTTTTAAAGCTTCAGCTTAGGCACATTTAAACGATTTCCAGAATCATTTAACACCTCTTCTGGAATAAATGCATATGAGTCACATTGCCCCACTTAGTAAAGTGCTATTGGTTACTTCTCAAATGATGATTTCGTCATTTGTGGGTGGGATAAAAAAATTTCACTGATCGATCGAACGCAGCAAGATCGTCAGTTGCTGACTGCCTTTTTCAGTAATTTTTGTCGTATGTAAGTAATAATGTCAAAGAAGTTGTGGAATCCTGTGTTACTGCCTTTTTTGTCTATTTTTCTTTTCTTTGCAGCTAGTTCCACCTTATTCTGCAGCTTTTGGGTAGCTCTCTCTGAAAACAAAAAACAGACAACAAAAGAAGAATGAGGAAGGGTAAACTTTCTACACAGAAAGGATGAAAGAACTGAAACATCAAGTCAATTTTTCGCGATTATGAGCACGTCACCAGGATACATTCCTCTTGAAATTGTCCAATATGTTCAGAGGTGGAACATGTTTAAACTATCTGCAAATTTGCTTCAAAATGTTCAGGGAAAACGCTTACGTTCGAGGATAATTAAATTAAAGTCTTTGCCCGGTTTCAGTTCCCAGACTGAAAAAACTCGCATTGTATATTAAACTAAACTGGGTAAAGTAACGCTAAAGAGCTTTCGTCGCTGTTCCTTTCTCTTCTATCAGTCGTCTATCATTTCGTGGTCTATTTTGTGCCAGTTTTCCAGCAGCATGTAGCGTACAGCATACAACATGTCCTAAATGTTTGCTCTGTGTGTTTCTGCACAAACGCACGCGCAATTATCAAATGCACCATGCCAAGCCAAGACACTCAAACGTACCACATGGAGGAAATAACTAGAACACTGTTCGATATATGTAGCAATTGCTGCTGTTTATAATTCTGGCTAAGTGAAAGAAAGGGATCTGTCACATATGGTCTAGGGGCCAACATTTCTCTCCCTTACTGCCTGGCGACAGGTATATCTGAGGCTTAGCTCACAAAAGCGATCACCGAGCCAAAATTTCGGGGAACATCGTTTGGTACGACGCTCTGGCATCGCGTCCAGAGCCTGGTACTGCTCTATTGGTATTTTGTTAGCGCATGTGCAGAATCCCAAGAACTGAAGTTCTTAGCATGTTCGTGGGAACAAATACTCGATTAGGGTAAGTTAAATACAAGGAAGTGCTTAGGGCGTGGACTTGGACCGGTTTTCGTTAACATGCAATAAGACTTTCACTTCGTTGATAAGAACTAGAGCAGAGATGTTTGCTGTTATGAAGATCTGATTCCATTGCGGATTGCACTTTCGAAATCTTTTCTTCTCTGTCGTTAACAATATTAGTGTATTCATATTTTGAAGCTAAATTGGAAATAATACTGTTCGCTGTTTTCTTAAAGCTGAAAAACCCGATCACCTGTTGCAAAAATTTCATCAAGATAAAAAGCAAAACACATATAAAATCTAACTTCACGTATCGTTCCTAGCGCGACTGTATCATTATTTCTGGGCGTAAAAGGTATTTTTATCCATTGCTGTAGAGTACTGAGTAGTCTCATTTAGCAACGGGGTGGAGAAAGATGTATTAGAACAGCCATAAATTAAACAGATGGGAGTTTCATAATGGAAGGAAAACAATATTTACTTTTAAAGTACACGATCAGAATTTGACCGAAGCCAAAACAATAGTGCTTGAGTACTACAAGAGTCCAGAATGGTTATTTGTGTCTCTTTTTGCTTGACGTTTAACCCATATTCGGCGATTTTGGGGCAGTTTGCCTTATAAACCACTTTGCAAGAACTCCGCGTTGTTTCGGACACTGTAACAATGTCTTAATTTTTTGCAACTGACAACCTTGACCTTAGTTTTGGCTTCTGCACATGGCTATCAAATGTTTAATCAGTTAGCTCATACCAGTCAAAAGACTGTAAGCGAGTTACTAAGGTCTCACTACGCATGACATTTAAGAAATTTCTTCAACACGTACGTCTAAACCTGTCATTGAGCCATT
>BLFN01000209.1:3789006-3794006 GCA_014634225.1 Acropora yongei | reverse complement strand
ACTTTTTTGGGTCTTAAGCTTTTAACCTCTTAAGTCTCATAAAATACATCAGTTTAAGGTCGAGTTAAAGAGTCGTCCCAACGGAGGTAAAAGAGTCCAATAGCACGTTTCGTCTACAAGACAAAGCCGTTTCACGGGATGAATGATTCTGCCTTTTGGGCAGGGAAAGGACCAAACGACTTTACAAGAATAGCCCTTGCACAACTATGCTGTGCTGACATCGGAACCACTTTTGAAGATGAACGATCCTTGTTATGGACTCCTCCTGGCCGCTCCTCTGAGTTAACTCGAAAGAAAGAAAAATGTAGCGCTCGAAAAGGAACAGTGTTGAATTGCAGCATCCGAAATGTTTCGAGACGCCGAGACGTCAAAAGATGACCTAAATGTTTCTCATGTTCGAGAAAGAATAAGCGAGGAAGTTGCTTCCTCAGTTGAAGGACTAATAGCTAGATACTTGGCTTGTGTGTCATAACGTGAAGAAAATCAATGACCCAATGCAGGTAACTAAAGAAGTACTAAGCTTAAGTGTCTTCGAGTTCGGACTTCCTATTTTCTACTTAATGTCGACGTAAGTGCCTCTCAAATACGTTGATAACACTTATTTGTGTTAGATACGGCTTTTACACTTGAGGCTACTGTCGTCTCAACTTGCACGTTTTTTCTTCACAGGTCATCAGACGAAAGATCCAAAGGGACTATCCAGCCCGCCTATTCATTTTGAAGCTGTATTCTCTTACACTTGACCACTTGAGTTCACATTATCCAAAAAGAAAACACCAGATGTACCGTTACCTTTCGCAGTTAACTTCACGAAGGCCACAGGCACTCGTAGTGTCGCACATCTCCGTAAAGCAACCGAGGGGAACTACCCCCAATGAATGAATTGTAATAACAGGGGCGGATCCAGGGGTGGTTAATAGAGGTGACTAGCCACCCTCCCATTTTGGCTCCTTTTGTTGTCTTTTCTTTGAAGTCCATTGGATTTTTTTGATTGATAAATAAATTACTACTGGCCAAACATGCTAAGACGTTTGCCCCAAACAATTATTCTGGCGGTAATAGTACCTATTGGCAGCATGGAGGCTGAGCGATCTTTCTCCTGCTTTGAGAGTAAACACACATGGCTTCGAAATTCAATAACAGCCTCAACTACTTCTATTCAACCCCCACCCCCTCCTGAAATAATCCTGCATCCACCACTGAATAACCTCTCGTTACCACAAATATCAAGTCAATGCAGCCAATAAACAGAAAGTTAACGGTCGGAAATATTTTTTGACTGATACCGAGAAATCAATGTTGACATTGTCACTTCTGTCATAACAGACTTATTCCCGTTGTTGCAACTTTGTCCAGTACGCCCTACAATAGCGCAGCAAGAAGGGGTGAAGAAAGTATTGTGCTGAGACTAACGCTGAATTTAAGATCCAATAGCAAAGGGCAAAAGCTCTGTTGTTGCCTTAGTAAACGAAGTGATCTTAGAAAATATCCAAATATAAATATAACCTATGTAATACAAACTAAGCCAAATATAAATGGAATATTCTTAAGAGTTAATACAGGTCTCGAGATAAGACGGTACACAGAATAAAAAATCGCCCGGGAATGATAGTTCTGGTCAACTAAAGAAATTTCACATGGTAGTGTTAGATTGCATGTTGACAAGAGCGGCCTGGCCTCTTGCTTTGGCTGGTGAAGAGTTCCTTGTTTGGAGAGTTAAGCTTGGGTACACAGGACAACATACATTTCAAACCTAGTTTCCTCAACAATGCTGCTTTCAAGTGCATTTTGACAATTTGCAATTTTCTGTTGTTCACGTAAGTCTTTGAGATGACCACAACGAACCCACTTTGTAGATGTCGCCGCTGAGGCTTTTTAAGTATTAATCAAATCACACTTAACTTTACTTGCAAACACAAACAAACGTAATGGCATAAATGGTGGAGAAAGGTGAAAATGCCAAAGTTTCGACAACAAGAGTTAACCTCGCTAATGGTAAACCAATTTCAGAAGTCTCTTTGAAAGAATCTTAATTGCTGGCTTTTCGGTGTTAACTCAGTGGCAATAGCTTCTGCTGATCGTGTACTCTAAGTAGAGCAAACGTGTCCTAGTCAGTGTGCGAGTTCATGTTCCCAACTCATATAGAAATATACTGAATAACTCGTTTGTATGAAAACGCCCGGAAGGGATAACGGCAGTTGTAAACTGAAAAACAATCGGAATCTAGGAGGAACTTACCCAAATGAAATCTAATCACCCAAGTGAGTGAAGTCCTGCAAAGACTGTGCTAGCATATTGCAGTTTGGAAAGATAAAATGTCCGTTAGTTTTTGGCACGAGCGTCAGTGACCCAACGTCCGACACTAATTCACACATGTCCCCTTAAATAAGATCCAAACGAGCCAGTAGTCGAGCAGCGGAATCGCACTAAAGAAAAGTGACGAACTCAACTGCCCTTACGTCTTCAAAAGCGGTTAACCCAGATATTTTTGTTGTTGCTTTTTACTATTAAATTTTTATCTGAGCGGGACTAAAGCCAATCCCATTCAGCTTTAAATCCAACGTTTCCTCCTAGTGGAAGAATGGGGAAATGGCTGAATTTTACAAAACCTAGTCGCGCCGTTCTACGCCATGAAAGTGAAAACTATGTATATTTTCTCTACACTTAACATGAAGTGTTCTTATTGGGCTCACCCCGGTGTTTATGGTTATATATTATCTCGTCACAACAAGCAAGAATGGATTAAACAATATTTCTTTTCAGCCCATTTCTCGTACTTTTATTTATTTACTTTATTCATATAATTTAGTTGAAGAGAGACGGGGAGCCTTCGAAGTAATGATGTATCGTGTTGTAGATTATTTTGTATGTGTGTGTCAAGAGTATACACGACTAGTAATAATAACAACAATAACAATAATAATAATAATCATAATCAAAATAATGTTTTTCGTTGCATGTGGTGCCTCTTTCCTTTTAAAATATTATCGATAATCTATTAACGAATACATAGAAAAAAAGTAAGAAAAAGGAGCCTTTGGTACCATCCACAAATAATAAAATGAGACGCGAAAAGAAACAAACAAGGAAACAATTGACGAAAAGTAACGTTAGGTGTTTTACGAGAGATTGTTTCGCAAGTCTAAACCAAGCTCTTCGTTTTGTACACTTCCTCCATGTCCTTGCTGAGGGGATTTTCAGTTTGGGAAAGGTCAACGACCACAGAGCATACGTAGGTTTCCTAACAATATGGAACACCTGACATTCAGTTAAGTGCATCTTCTGAAACAGCAGCGACCGTCGTTTAGTCTCGATGAAATTGTGTCAACCTGGTACAAGAACTTTAAGGAAGAGTATTTCTGTCACTGACGACTCTTTACAATCATTGTCCTGTAAAGTATCCCATGTTATCAACTAGATTCGTTTTCCCTTCCTACAAATCTTGTACTAGTTGACCTTTCGCCGCACGGCGAATCCTGATACTATTCGTCAATAATGAAGTACTGCGACCACGACTCACGTCCGCTAACCAACGATAGATAGTTTTAAAACGAAGACCCGAAAACAGCCGCACGGACGGTTTTTGTGTATGCAGGGACGAAGCAATTACAGCGTTTGTCCACTCAAACTTAGCGCAGAGTGAAAATCATCGTCAGAGGAAACTATAATAATCAACTAATAGTCATAGCAACGGAAGCGATGCGCTTATGACGGTATGCTTTCTTTGGCACTGATTCACAAGTTGTTTCTTTCTATAACCAACTTACCACTCTTGGGAACTGCACACAGGCTTCGCATCTCTCCTTATCAACGACGAGAGCTGTAAGAATCTTTACATCTCATGACCCTGGCTGCGCTCAGGTTAATTTCCATGAACATGTCATATCGTCTATGACACCAGATCGAAAAGGGCTGTCCTTTTACAGCCCTTTCGCACTCTTTGTATTTTTTGTGCACAAGAAACATTTTTATTGAAGTCGACCTTTTTAGAATGTATCTTTAGCTACTACACGTTTTAAACCTGGTTATTAATCATGTTCAGAATCCAACCCGAGACGGCAATCCAAATTTCTACAAATTTCTAAAGTCTTAATATCATCGTAAAGCTGAGTCTCTTTCCAGGTGCATTTATTCAACCCAGTTAGCTGAAATTTAAGCTTGACTAATCTGTGTACGAGTCCCTCATTTCTGGTAAAGTAAGCAAAGGTATTCCCTGAAAATGTGGTTCAGTTCTCCCTAATTAATGTTCAAATCCAATTTCGGTCCCTCTTGTCACTATAGCTTTTCGCTAAAATGTTTTTCAAACGCATCAATTCACTTGCACAACATTCGTAAGTCATCCATAAATGGTAAAACCGATTAGACACAATCACTTTAGTAATAAATTTGCATTAATATAATAAGAGACTTGGTTAATTTAATAAATCACTAATTCATACCAATGACGATAATAATCACAATAATTAGCTCTATCATTACCGTTCATATAAATATTTAAAATAGTGAAAGGCCAGTCAAACTGGATCCCTACCCAAGCCGAGTGTTAGCCAGATAAGGTGCAAGGAGTCAATTAAGTGAAAACGTTTCAAAGATACACTACTGATAAGAATTTCTTATATTTAAGAGTGCCTCATACACCTTAGTCTGGACTTCCTTGGATTCGAAGGTCTAACCATTGAATGATTCGAGAAAATTGGCTCAATTTCCAGTCAAAGCGAAATACAAGGCCCAACCGTAAGAATTCGAGGGAATAATGTTTTTTGATTGTTTATCACATTCAAACGATTTTCGCTACTTCCTCAAATCCAGTTTTGCGGTTCACATAACATAACCATGAAAAAAACCAAAACATTAACTTTAAAATATTTTTAAAAGGTCCATGGGCTGAGTGTCGCTGTCTGGAAAACTTACCAAACCAGAAAATGATGGGCGCCGTAGCACCCTCTCTCCAAAGGGATCAAAGAGGAGAAACGTTAAAAGTTGATATCATTTGTGAGAAA
>BLFN01000209.1:3781506-3784006 GCA_014634225.1 Acropora yongei | reverse complement strand
ATATTAAAAGAAATTAAATAGATAGAATCTCAGTCAAAATTTTAAGACTCAGATGATAACATGAACAAATACCAAAATAAGACACCTCTGAAGCGTAAAAGATGCTCCATAACTTCAACATGAGATTTTCATGCATAAGAAAGTTGACAATAAAGAAGACTAGATTTCAGTTGGAGTTTTGTGAAACTACCATGCATAATAGCCCCATGAGGTGTTCGCTTTTGACTTCGTTAAAACTAGTTTGTTTGACGAGTTTCCTTAAGCCTTACTACAATACAATATAACAACAGTTACTTTTATTTCAACACGATAGTGATTAAAGCGTTGCCGCCCATGGGGTCGTGCATTTAAACTAAAACCTAAGGAATAAAAATATATTAAAATCGTCTTAATAATATAGAAAATCATTATCATTGTGAGGCATTGCTTGCGGAGAATCCGCCTGAAAGTCTAAGTTACGTAATGTGTCGGATTTAGAGGCCATTCTTGTATAGTTCTTGACATTGGATGTCTTTGCGAGACCCAGGGTGAAGAGATTCCACACAATAGAAGCTCTAACTGCTATTATTATCTCCTCAGTCCATGACTATATGACCAATGCGTAACGAGTATCTAAAGGAATTTAGCGTTTAGTCAATAATGATTAGTGTTCGTCTGGATCACTAAAGTGCTATGAATTGCCCTGAACATCCAAGACAGCCCTCTGCCTTTAACGACATAGTTGTACTTACTCTTCTAAAAAACACTATCAAGTATTCATGGTAACAGGAACTTCGCTCACCTAAATTTACAAATTTGTTATTTTAGGTGGAATATGTGCTGGATAATGAGAACTGCAATAAACATAGTCAACTCGCTACAAGCTCCGTAGCAGTTGAAAGAAATGAGTAACTTGGTAAACAATAGTTCTGCATGTATCCTGCAATCCGAATACTTATTTTAAAGGAACACATCTCCCAATTCTTCCCTTACCTGAGTTGCGCCTGTGCTATTTTAAAATTGTCCGTTAAGGAAGGCGACAGAACTGAAATATCATTAGAAAACTGACCATTTGCTCGCACACTTAACCCTGGTTAAGACAAGGATCGTAAGTTTGATTAATATACTTACATTCAATGTACTTTAGGCGGATGAGACCTCAATTAATTTGCAATATGAGATTTCATAACATTTTTAGGAATTTTACAAAAACAACTCGAGAGATGAGGAATGATGAAAGATGGACCCATGATACAGGATAGAGATTTACAAAGACTGGATGGTTTGCACTACTTCTTAAACGGGAAATGGGAAATGGCCGGCCATTATGTTGCACCTCAGATATCTCTACAAAGTAAATAAGAATAACATTTAGCATAACAATATTTATCAAGTCCTCTCACTGGATCCGATACCAATTTTTATAACAGCAAACAGTCATTATGATGAAGTCTGTGTATCTGCCAACCGCATCAGTATGTAAATTTATTAAGGGTCAGTTGTTTTCTTTTTTTTATCAGACTTATTATTTTAAATGGTTCAGCTCCCTGCATCCATGAAATGACAAAAATTAATTGTGGTTACAACTACAAAAAGAAATACTGGATGTTTTTTTTTTTTTCCAGCCAAAACTGGGTTCATGAATGTCTCAGCTCCAGGCTTCCATTAACCTTGAAATCAAAGTTAAGACAAATACGAATATACTAATGCCAATGTTCTTTTACACTGCATTCTCATGTATACTCTTCAAAAATGGGACAAAATTATTAGCAGATCCTTTAGCTCGACATCTTATTGTTACTTTCTTTCCCACAACCCATGTATCTGTAAAAGATTTGCTGCTCTCACTACTCAATTAAATGTACCACAAGGGAAGCTGTGCTTATTACAATTTAAGTGGTCACATTCAGATCAACATACAGTTAAGTGGTACTTTGGTTGTAAAGACACTAAAAGTTAGAAAAATAATAATAAAGAGTATAGCAAAAAATATGGTTGGAAGGCCAGGATTATCTAAACAACAGGACATTGCATGAGAGAAATACCATGTGCATTCCCTTATTTTCATTAAGTGATAAACATTCAAATTTCATTTTAAATGCCACCCCAACCAAAATCAACCATAAATCGGGACACAAGGCCATGCTTGCAATTTTTTCATCAGTGAAATAGGTAAGGGGGTTAATCTTGCTTTTTTATGGGAACAAGATAGGATGGATGTGCTTCAAGGCAACACAGCTTTGAATAAACTATAAGTCTTCCTCTTATGTTAAAACACATCATTTCCAAAACCTCAAAAAACTAAATAACATGTACCATTCAATCATTTTTATCTGCATTTAAAAGGATAAACCAATTCAATAACAGAAATTAACAGCAGACAAATTAAGCATTTTTACAATCCCTGCAATGCAATTTAACCCTGGGTGCACAATACTGAGGTCTCAAACATAAAATGTTATTGCTGATGTGTAAAAAGAATTTGCGAACCAGAAAAAAAAACAAATGGAAAGAAAAGAAC
>BLFN01000209.1:3740919-3745919 GCA_014634225.1 Acropora yongei | reverse complement strand
GCCGCAGATTTTTGTCACATCAACACAATGAGAACGCAAAACACAAAGAAGATTCACAAACACCGATTAAAACAGTCCATTGAAGAAAGTCAGGGTCGCCAATTTTAAGAACGAAGTTCCAGATTTTCTACACCGGGGTTTTGATTTTGTCGCCTTTGTTCCAAGGTATCTTTCGCTTTGGCGATTATCCTCTCTACCTGTGAAACTTTTCCGACTTCAAAACACAGGCACCAACTACTTCAAAGAGTAATATTGGTGAAACAAATATAAAAAGAAAAAGTGCACTAGAGCTCCCTTCTGACACTGTAGTTAATAACACAAAACAAATGTCGTTTTCTCGCGGGAGTTAGCCAAACAAAACATTAAAGGGCTGAAAGACACACCCATGGGTTCGCTTCGTCTTGAAAGTCATGATCTAATAACACGCTACTTCCACACACTCGGCCCACCTTTGGACCACACCTCGGTATCGTTTGTACACTGAGAAAGAAAACAACAAGCCAGCGAATTGCATTCAACAGTGCAAAAGCTTGTTTGTGTGCGTTTGGAAGTTATGTGTGAATGCAGCGTTAGCTGACCAGATCAGATTCATTTTTTCATAGGAATGGCCACAGTTCCATGTTGAACGAGCAACACAAAAAATTAACAATATTTGGGGAATGTGAGAGGAAAATGGTTGGTTAGATATGCATTGTTGTTTTTAATTTGCTGGGCTTTGCCCTTTGCAAAACAAGCTACGCCCAAAAATAACTCGTTACTTATGAACCACCCGTAAACTCCAAAATAAACACCTGTTAAAAGCTAGCATATGACTGTACCTGTCGTTTATAACATTAAAAAGCGACCTTTAGATTGGAGTACAAGGATGACTACGAGTACGAGTTTTAAGTTCTGGGCACGCGCACTTCGAAAAATTTCGCCCTCCAAACCTGAAGCGCGAGCTCAGTACGGAAAACTCGTACTCGTAGTCGTCCTGCAATCTGAAGGTCGCTTATAATTGCTGAAGAACAAGACTACTTTAATTTGCCCACTAAAATTGTGAAAACACTGAAGATAGTCATAAGAGCAATCACCTTCTACTCTCTGAAAAACTGGGTTTGTACCCGAGTAGATTTCTCTGTTTTGCATAGAAAGGCATGCAATAATTAATAAAATGTGTCAATTTGGTGTCGCTAGGAGTGCCCCAATAAAATAAACCATTGGTTTTCTTGAAGAGGCGATACAATAAGAAAGACAGTCAATAATTGCATTTTGTCTTTCATTATCTTGTCGCACAAGAAGTGGTTTACAATGTAAAGTTGATAATTTATTCTCCTGTGCAATCAATGCAAAAATTTACAACAAAATCGACTACAACCAGCATATATACAACAATCTATTCTAAAACGTTCTGTACGTTGTCAGTCGATATTTCGTTTTTAAATAAGTATTTGGTATGCACGCTTAAAGAATAGCATTAACTGCTGAGGCTTCAGATTTGCTTGAAGTTTTTTAAAATTGACCTCAGAGACCACAGAACAGTCCTCTACACGTACGTACTGTCTTTGAGAAACGAAGGATAATATCTTAAAAATATATATAAAAGCGTGAAGGAAAGGTTATAACAGCCTTTCGGGTTTCGATGGAATCTCTTTAACCACTTTGGCAGGAAACACATAGTAAAAATAAGCCAATCATAGCGCAAAGCAAATGCATGCAAAATGTGCAGAGCGCGCGCGGAAAACGCGTGGGACCATGAGCGCTTACCATTTGTGAGAACTGGGGCCGGAACCTCGAAAGCCCCGAACGCTTTTCGGGCCCGAAAAGCTATTCGCAAAACTCCGACCCGCTTATTCTTATGGTCTTTTCATACGTTGTAAAGGGCATAAAAATTAAAATACCTGCAAAGTTCCGTGCCTCGAGATGCCTTCGTTTAGAAGATACAAAGAAAATTATATCACCCGAAAAGTTTCGGGACTTTCGAGAAACGGGTCCCTTATCGGCCAGATCAGCCTGTCCCCAATTGTAACGTGTCACCTCTGCCGAACTGAAAGAGTTACATATCGCCATCCTTAAACAGCAGAGTCACTTTGGCCAGGAAGTGCTCTATGTTCGACAGCACCGATGCGCTGCATTTGCGGACTTCTCGATCTTAACAGATGAAACACATGGTTAGTGTTCCCAGTTATACATTATTACCAGTTCTACCTTGATGTTGACAGAGGATGTGAAAGCAGCAGGAGACTTTTTTTCCCGGCCATGAACAATAGTAACAGTTAATCGCAATGTGGTATTGGAGAAATAACTTCAGACACTCAATTCAACCTTGAGCTGCCATGTACGTCTTAAATTGAACTAAATATGAGTGTTCGGGAGACAAAAGCACTTTTCCGATGTTTATCACAATGAATTACATACACAGGGAAAGCAGCGAGTCAACCTTTTGACAAATGAATGCAAAACCAATCAACATAAGAGATGGAGGTATACAAGTTGGGAAGAGTACACAAGCTGTTCGAAGAGCTACGATCTTCAACACAGAAACTTAACACTCTGGATTTTTGGAGACAAGTGCTCTTTCAAGACGAGTCCTTTGCAAGATAGAAATCTTGGCAAATAATGGGTCGAGGATAGGGAGGAGACAGCCCTTAGTCCTGTCCCATCCCTTGGGTCTGCTAAGGGCACCAACTACTTCTCAAAACCTGTATCAGAACAAACCATTACAATGGTACAATCACACTTGTATCAACCGGATCCAAATTGGTCGTCGATAGAAAAAAGAGGCTGTTTAGAAAATAGCAGCTTCGTAAACCTCTAGTGTTCTTTAGTCCTGGTGTTCTTTCTCAATCCTCATTGGCACGACTGTAACCACCTGGTTTTCAAACACAAACCGTTTGACCCTTCTGAACACAAACAGGAAAATGAACAGAACTGAAAGATATTGGATCCATGCCATTTTGATGAGCTGCCAGAAGCCTGGACGGTACCTTAAGATCATGTTAAGAATATAAATTTAAACGGAAGGAAGAAACTAGTTACTATCAGCTACTAGGATCATAGCTTATTTGATTTCACATCCTCAGTTCAATATATGATATATTTCATATATAATTTTATCATGCATTTAATTACTTGCAATCCTGGCAAATCCGAAAAATGCCCTTTGGTATGGGAGGGGTGAAAAGAAGCAAAGGCTGTGAACAGGCAGAGGGATGTGGCAAAATTCAAACTTTCCACGAGCTTTTAACCCGTTCACTCCCAAGGGGTTCCCCATTCAAACAAGTAAAATCGTCTTGCATTAGACAGAGTAAAATCTATAAGTGTCGGTGGCACTTACGGAAGTGAAAGGGTTATGTGCATGCAAAATTAATGCCATTGAACACAAAAATAATTCTTCTATTTTACTTTTTTCTAGTAGTCATTTCAAGATTAGCCATAAGTATTGACTGCCTTTTGAAGTTATTTCAAGGATACATAATAGTCTCCTCTGGATAAAAAACAGTTCCTTTTAAAACAAAGGGTTGCCCCGCAGCGCGCCCACCAGTCCAAAATGGATAACTGGACACATACTCTGTTGAGACTGGAAATAAACAAACAAACCAACAAAATTGTTACGGTACATTGTATCTGTAACAATTAAGGATGATGAAAGTCACAAGCAAAACACAGGTGTTGGAAGGCGATTCTACTAGGCAAAATAATCATTAAGACTCAGTACATAGCTAAAATAATTCCATTATTCATAATTGGCTTTGTTGGCAACCTGCTGGATAGTGACTTGTGCTCTGTTACACTCTCACAAACACTCAGACCTGGATATTGATCTTAATGGGATGAAATAATAATTTATATACATGGCTTTATATAACTTTTTATTTTGTCATTTACCAGTTATTCACTAGTGGTCTTATTGATAAGGGGAACCCCTTAGGTTTAAGAAAAAACTGAAGGATTGAAGTCTTTGAAAAACCACAACACCAGGGCAAGCTCATGATATGGAGTTACAGTTACACAAGCCATACAGCTCACACAGCTGGAACTCAGTTTATTTTCTTCAGTTTGAAGTCCATCAAAAAGAGTGTCAATACAAATACAAAATTATTGTCGGGGCTTTCAATAAGCAACTTTCTACAACTTCCATCAGCCAGGTCCAACTTTTGAAGTTGGATATGCATGTGCTTGTGCTTGCAGTATGTCCCTTCTTGTTGGAGTCCTTTTAAATTCTTTTTTTGCAATGTATGTTGCTCTAACATACATTTAACCTATCATTTTTTTGTTATCTACCTTGACAAAAAAGCTCAGATTGTCGATTCCCCCAATCAAATTAATGAGATATTTATTGGTCCATGACTTAAATAATAAACTATACCATTCCTCTGGATATAACTGATGAAGATATCATGCAAATTGTATGCCTCAACTTTTGAGCTTCTACCATCAATGACAGAAATCTAAAAAAAAGCCAAAAGGTTGTTAAAACCTCAACAATATCAAATCAAGGATAGAAAAACTAATCAAACAAAAGGTTTGTTTTGCAAAAGGGACCACATATTCTTTGCAATATTCAGCAAGCAACTTACATTATAGATTGTATGGACTCCTTTATGTGGCAATGGCATTGACTGCTGCAATCTGAGTTTTCCTAAAGTAGAGAACTCTGCTCCAGCCAGAGGGGATGAATGGTAGATGTATGCTATACTCTCCATTTGAAGACTAACATATTTCTGAAAAACGTTTGATGTGTAAACATGGTTAATATCACCAGATTCATCAATAAATTTTTCTTTTCAAGGCTGACTTAAACATCAGGGCCCAGTTGTTCAAAGCCCGACTATTAAGCTAATCCTAGGCTAGCGTTAATTTTAATTGCTAATTATTTGCCGCTAAGGGAGGGTTTGCCACAACAACATTGTAGCCCAATAAGTCTATAAATTAAAAATTTCCTTAAACCATAATCAAGTGAAAACCTACCTTTAAGGGTAAATAAATAACAATTAAAATCCAGGATTAGCTTAATCGGG
>BLFN01000209.1:3675919-3678419 GCA_014634225.1 Acropora yongei | reverse complement strand
ATGGGAAGCAAATATGACCAAGTTGAAAACCTTTCAACCGAACTGAATAAATCACTGTAGGGAACCTTTCGCCAGCAGTCATCTTTTCACTGTCACCAGCCAATTTTACTATGCAAGATGACGTCATTCAGATGAAGAAGATTTGTAAGATTGACGGTAGGCGTCGGTTACACGAAATGAAATTGCTGCAACAACTACTTCTCGTTTCTCGGAATCGACTGGTAGATTTTAGACGGGATAATTAATCATTAATAACTGCACCTGGAAAATTAGAGAGTACTTTGCTGTTAATGAAAGTTAAGGAATAATAGAAAAACAAATATTCATAAAATAGGCATTGCAATTCAATGGTACTATCGGCGGCAAATGACCACAAATGTATTGATAAATAGATGATTTGTGTTTTAAATGAAATTCAAATTGTCTTAATTCTTTAATACAAGGAAGTTTCGGAGAAAGCTCTTTTATCTTCGACTTCTTAAAAAAGGCCATTAATAAAAGATCTGGAACTAAAAGTAATTTTAATTGGAGCAGAAGGCTGCTTTAAAGACTTGAAATTTTCTTTTAATAGAGTAATTATCATTGAGTACTTGCTACAATGTATCGGATGCTTGGCCGTTTTCCGTCTATAATAAATGCAATTTTCGTATTTTGTGTTGTGACGTTGGTGCAACAGCTTTTCGAAGTTTCGGAGAAACCCTTCGCGGGCGTACCTCATCCAAACATTTTCTTTTTTTTTCGAAATTGGACAATATCTATGTGTTTTATCTTCAAAATGAGAAAAAATTCTTTTGTCCTCGTGGACAACTCCAACATTGTTCCTTCGCCTATTGCAGGAATCTCGGTTCGTGGTTTGACTCCAGGCTGTCCATGGCAATACACAAAGTCATGACAAAAAATCGATGGCTCTTCATTTTTCTATTTGTAGATCATACGGTGTATCTGGAAATATCTCTCTCGAAATTCAGCTGATTATCTAGTCGACTCTATACTCCTGCAACTGGATTTCTAGTTTCTAAAAAAAAAACTATGGTGCTGCATCGATGGGAGAGTGAAAACAAAAATTTGGTTTTATTTAACGTTAAAGGTTGAAATGTCACCGTGAAAGGTTAAGAAAGCTGACGTTTCGACGTTAGCCCTTCGTCAGAACGAATAGAGGAATTGTGTGGTGTTGTACGTTTATATGAGAGTGTAGAAGAGCTTTGCCATAGGTGGAAATATGGTCACATTCAACCTTTATCAACTCGTTTGATAGAACCAAATTTTTGTTTCTACTACTGCAACAGCTTATTACCGGACCTTCCGCAATGCTCATTGAATAAACTACAGCATGTACAGAATGCTTGTGAAAGACTGCTTTTCAAAGAACACAAATTCTGCCATGTAAAACCGCTTATTATGAAGGTACATTGGTTACCAGTCAGACTGAAAATGTAGTTCAGCATTTTTCGCGATATCGTCTTAGAAATTGATCGCTATCCTAGTTTTAAATCTAAGGCAACACTTGGTGATAGATCCTTTACCTGCGCAGCCGTGAAGCTGTGAAACGCCCTACCATTTGAAGTGAGCCGAGTCTGTAAATGTTTTTGAAGCAAAGTTAAAAACGCACTTATTCAGTTTAGCATTAATATTTTATCATAGTTTAGTATTTTGTAGGGTCTGTAACAAAGTGTTTTAAGTTTCTTATTATTTTATCTTTTGTACTATTATATTTTTGATATCCTGCTATTTTTGTCGGACTTTTTGACGTGGATCTTATTCTATGATTTGATCATTGTTTTTAAATTATGCATCCCGGCTGAACATACAGAAACTTTCTTAGATAAAGAAATAAAGTTGGTCTTTGACATTCCTGTGAACATTCCTTTTTACTGTTATCATTATTATTGTTATCAAAATAAGGAGGGTCCCAGTTGAATGGTAGGTATTTTCGAAGAGGTTGACATTTACTTTCCTTCGAAATTTTGAGGGTCAGTTCAGTTACGGTCAAAACATTCGCACTTAAGTTTATTTGGAGTTTCGCTTTGATCGTTAAATTTTTGGCCGTTTTAAAGGTTAAACGGCTTAGGTATCAATTAACTTACTCCATGGGGACATGAAGTATAAACTTAGAGGATTTATATTCGGCATGCACCTAAAAAAACGAAAGGAAATTCCCAGTTCAATAAAGCCTTTCATATTTTTACCAAGGAACATCCGGTCTGTAGCACCTGCTCGACGATGAGCGACTTCATGAATTCCGTTTACCCGACATTGGGAGATCAGCCAACCGAAATGATCAAACGCATTCAATTTGGTGTTGGCGATTAAAATCTAAATTTCTAAATTGTATCAAAACGCACCTGAACTCGCGTATGCAGTTGCTTATAGGCAAACTATCCCTGATAATTTTTTTCAATTGTTTCGATGACATAGGGCTTGGTAAAATTTCCATTTGAGACATGATTTTTAGTTACGTAACAAGAATCAGTGATAAAAGGAATAAATTGACCCACCTTTT
>BLFN01000209.1:3616011-3621011 GCA_014634225.1 Acropora yongei | reverse complement strand
ATTGCCTGTCAATGGCTCCCACGTGCGAAATTGCCTTGGCCTTTGGTATAGGCGCGTTACTTCAGTTTAATTTTAATCAATAATGAATATTCTATTCTATCAAAATAATGTTTACTGTTGACCGCAACTTCTTTTGTTTCCCTAAAAGAAAAGGAACGCGTGTTAGTCTAGCTTTCTGTTGCAAATTGTGGAATTTGTGAATCCTTTCAAGGTTTTTTCGGAAGATCGCGATGTGTGAAAGTAATGGACAAACAGGACGAATATGTAAACGGAAGGACATGAGTGAATATATTTAACAAGGAGCTCTTATTTAGCGTGGCGGCTAGGGTTTCGACTTCGATTCTGTGAAAAGAGAGCGGAAATCCCACGGAACTTTTGTAGTTCAGTATTTGTCAATTCTTTTATTTTTCGCATGACGACATGATTTGACAATGATAATTAGACGGTGTAGCTTCAGAATTTCAGGCGAGGATAAGGGCTTGTATTATTAGAACTTGTTAAAAATAGATCTCTGCAGAAATTTGTGATAACCGAAGATGAATCAAGAATGGCTGGTTACTTTTCAAAATGAGGTCATTTTCGAGGCAATTCCCTTGTCATACAGTTAATACTAGGGCAATATCGATTGTTTTCCTCAGTTTAGTCACTAGCTTAAAAAACAAAAATTTTCATTTGATTTGGCTAATTTGCTCGTATTTTTTATCCTCGTTAGCGTTCTGACGATAACCGCGCGAACTCAGCAAAACGACATAAAAATAAGCTTATGAAGGTAAACGAACAGGTAGTGTTCTGATGGCACGAGACGGAAGTTCTGCTAAAAAGATCGACGCATTCGTGAATGGCTTAACGTCAGTGCGAGAATTGGAGCGTGTCTATTGACTTCTGCCTCTTGTTTCGGACGCGTGGGCGTTCAGTTTGAGATAATCGGAAGAAGAAGGCTACAGGTTGATATAATTTAAGAAATGATGAAACATTTATTTTGAAGTGTCTTTCCTCTGGATAACAATAACTGGTATTATATTCACTTTTCGTTACATTTACTGCCTTATTCATTTGTTTTTTTTTTTCATGAATTCTCGAGGGGTATCGCTAGTTTGACTCTTGTGAAGATATCAATTCGTCCTCTGGCCACTTTTTAAATCAGTTTTCCTATAAATTCGTTATGCAGTCTGAAAATTCTTCGACGATTAATTAACTGAGTGACCTTAACCTGTGAGAATTTCAAATTTTGGTCGTATTGGACCATCGAAAATTTAATTGTGAGTTTAAAATACTTTGTGAAGTGATATATGACATGTTTCATAAATAAAATACTTTAGCACTGAATGCAAACTAAAATGACTCGTTGTCCTTGATATCGCAACAAGAACCACATTACACGACAAATCGAGCGTTAAATAAAATATAAATTAAGCCACGAGTTTCTGGGATCTTAATAAAGCTGTTCATCAGAAAATGTCAGGTTCTTAGTCAAAACCGAAGAACTTGCCTGTTCGTTTAACCGTTTATTTCCTAAAATTTTTGCTAGAAAAGAACAGAAACACAGAGTTTGTTAACCCTTTATTTGTTTGAACTTATTGAACCCACTGTTTTTGTGAACTTACTCGACTGAATATTTTACAAGAACAGTTCCGTTTTAAATAACCCAATTACATGTATCTATGTGACTGCATGGTTTGCGACTGGTGGTTACAATATTTTAAGCAGGTTTATAATTCGTGTAGCTGTTACCCCCAAGCCATAGCATTAATAATTGCTTGCTTTATTTTTACAAGTTGTGCTCGGCTTCGATTAATATTATGCGCGCTTATTCAGAACGTCGAGTGATCAATGAACTGTAAACAATTATTTTTCTTGCAATTGTTTGCATGGGTGAACTATTAAAACCCGGCCAAGCAAAGATGCCGGGTCTTGTTAGATCTGAGCAACAAATTATTGAATAAACTAAAGCGAAATGCCGTTGTGTGGTTGGGTGGTTGTTTGAATATCTTTCCAATATTTCGTTGGCCACAGCCAAACTTCATCAGGGAATAGTATTTCTTGCATATCTCGAGTAATCAAGGTGTTTTGTCACATGACGGACACGTGTAACTATGCGTATCATGAGACCACTGAAACCGAGGCTGAAATGAATAAATGATCTACAAAATTTTAGTCTTTGCCTGTTGTTATAAGATTATTCACCTGGAAACAAAGCAATCCATCTTCCTACGTGTCTTACAATACAAACGCATGTTTACATCTAACGATGTCTTAACATGGCACCTGAGGGCCTTTTCTCGAAAGACCCGGTAACTTATTGAGCTCGAAAAGCAGTTCTTGAACCTATGATCTGCTTGCCGACAAATGCTGCTCTTTTAATATGTTTCTGATAAAGGAAACTGTAAAATAAATGGCTAGTTTCAAAGCTCGAAACGTGTTCTTATTGAAGATACAAGGGGATTTTGAGTCACCCGAAAAGTTTCTGGACGTTAGACAAACGCTGGGCTCCAGCAGTCATCGCTACCCTTTTTTGAAATGCTGTGAATAAAAAACTAATAACCCATGAAAACTCGTGGATTAGAGATAAAAAAGCTATGGCTCCTTGAAAATTCCTAATGATATACGGGTACTGGAAAACCCGCTTGCCTTAGACAACTCTGACGGTTTTCTTGGAGTTGAAGGGAACCAGTTTTTAACGTGTTTTCTCGAGAGAAACTTGAAAACGTTCCCAAGGTTTCAGGCTGTTCTTCCGATTGTATATATAACATCAGGCCAAAACAACGTTGCTTTCTCTCAATCAGGTTGCAATCTTAAGCTTTTTGATTGGCTTTTTTTGTCCTCTGGAAAAATATTCTTACTGATAATCTATTACGAGAAAGGCCAGTCAAATAATCAGACATTCACGCACATGCGCGAGCACTCATTGAAAAGTGATGTAGAAAAAAGGACAAAAAAAATCAAAAGCACTTGACATTAAAATTAATTTTAACAAAGAAAATTATTTTACTAAAAGAATAAACAAAAGCTGACTTACAACAAAAATCACAACATATCTTTTAAGTGCCTTACACCATTTGAGAAAGGCTTTCGTATGATTTTTTTTGCCTTCGCGGCCTGCGATGGAAAACATTTTTTTTTCTTCTGGAAGTTAATTCTGCGATTTTCAGACGGTGACTTTCAAATGAAAATGAGTTTTCTTTATTATTTGAGTAATGCAACAATAAAAAATTAGAGACTCCAAGAATTTCACGACACGATATCTCCAGGCGCTGTGGAATGCATCCACGTGCTGGCATTCAACAATAACAAAATGGTCAGTCATTTACATCGAAAACTCTGAATCGATGGCCACTTACTTACTGCTTTGTCCTTTTTTATCAATCAAAACAAATTTGTTACACGAGAACAGCTGAGGAGAAGCGTGTTCTGGAATCAGCGTCCTAGACACAGCTGGAAACAATAAAAGGACGCGAAATGGACGATAAATCGGCGTGGGTAATTAACATCGGCGGCCGGCGTGGCCACGTGCCGCCTAATCACTCCCTTTAAAGCAGTTTGCTAATGAAAATGTTTGATACATTTCAATTCTCAAATCGGTAGAACGGTTGTCATGCGTCTCTAAAAGGAAATAAACATGAAAAACAGCAAGAACAAAATTATGGGCTCGATCTATGAATTTATTAGCTTTCTACTGCGTTTCAAACTCTTCAGTATTAAACACACCGTAATGATTGTTCAACAATTTTGCCTCCAGGTTGAAATTATGGCTAATTTAGGAAACTTGATCAGCTGAATAATCAAAATGTGGCAATTGTTTTCATCCCGAGTGATTATACTTCGTTCAGAACTCCAGATGTTATGATTCCTCAACAGTACGTACTTTTAATGATAGCAACGAGAAAATACCTTGGTACCATGGAATGGCATCTAGGGAACCAAACATCACTATACGTAACCTAGGTTCAGAAAATTCCGGTCTGCGAAAACGAGCTAAGCAGCTATTAATTAATTTTTGAAAGCTCCACGAGGAGGCCAGCAAAATGTCAAACTTGAAGAGACTATTATCAAATCGAAATCGGTACTTACGGAATATAACTTCATTTTAATTAACCCTTTATATTTGTCATTTTCAAAAAGCCACAATAAACATCACTGGTATACAGCTTGTAACTCTCTGACGAAGAAAGGTAGTGGCTTTTGAAATATTCAATATTACATTACAGATACTCCTTTCACTGTTTCATCAGCCTTGTTTTTTCTGGCATTTATCAAATACTTGAATCAGTTTAATTAAGATCGAATTGGTCCGTTTGAAGGTGGGCCACTATCTCAGAAACAATCCGTGTAATTTAATTAATTCGTGATGAATAGAGCTAAGACCACGTGGCTAAGATCATTGAAGCGGAAACATTATCTTTTTTTTTCATTATTTTTGGGGATACTGCACGACAGAGATTAACTAGGGATGATTAAATACGACTAAGCCGGATGGCTAGGGCTGTTCAAGGGTGGCTGAGGATGAATTGGAATAATGTTCAGAGCAAGAGACTCTACAATGTGAGAGCTATCTACTCAACTCGGACCCGATCACAATGTGAGTGCCTACACCAAGAAGCTAATGTTCGAACTCAAATCGAACAAATCGAACAATGAAGAATGCAACACACAGTGAAGAGATCGGATCATGTCTCGCTTAAAAAAAAAATCGCAAACTGCATGTAAAGTATTTAAATAATTTAGCAGGGTGTACACTTCTCTACTTAGCATAAGGTACACCATTTTAGCACAAAGCATTTGAACTCTTCTTTTCTTTAAGTTATGATAAGTGGACGTAATTCGGACGTTTTGTAGTCAATGATGGCCACCGCCTAGAAAGCAAAAAGAATATGTAAATCGCAAGTACTCAAGAAGCAAAGCCTTATCAGGCTCTCTTTCCAGTTTTCACGCAGCCACGCGGCACATAAGTATTTCCGGCGCTCTTCCCAGTCCAAGAGAGCAAATCGACCGAAACAAGCTGA
>BLFN01000209.1:3586715-3589215 GCA_014634225.1 Acropora yongei | reverse complement strand
TCAAGGTTCTGTAGTGGCGACAAGGACATCAGTTAGAAGGCACCAAGACAACAATATGTTCTTTTCGTGACACGTCCTCAAATAAGTCACTTGAGGCTTCGCTTAGGTACGATATATATCGGCATTGGTAAGCTAAATCTTGAAGGCAAAACATTTTGCTAATCTCACGCAAAAGCTGCTAAGTTAAGATGGAATTTTTAAGTATCCGAAAAATCACACTCACCTGAAAAAAAAAGGCCTTTTCACTGAGAATGGAATCGTTAAAAAAGCGCTCCTCAGATAGCAACATCTGTACATGCTCAGTGATAAAAATTTCACAATATCATTACCTTATCATTACTGATTAATCTAACGGTTCTGAATGAGCTATTTTGAGTTTGCAGTTGGGGCCAGTTTTCTCGAAAAGGCCTTCCAGAGGCCAGAAAATTAAAAAAAGACTCTTGAATTCCTGTTAATTTTATTTATCAGTGACTATAGGAAATACCGGATATAGAAAAAAAGAACAGAAGATAATAAACCCTGACGAAGTCAACGAAAATATCACAGCAAACTTATTAGTTAGGTTGACCTTTTTTAAGTCTGTCGCCGTAATTGTTTCACTCTATTGAACTTATACATGCTAATGGTCTGTGAACCCAGATTACTTCCTTAAATTCAAGTGAGACACAGTTGAGCTAAGTGACAGAGAAAATCAAATACTTCACCATTTTATGATCCCGTTTTTCAATAAACGCTTCGTTGTTTTGCTCTTTAAATGATGTTGTTTACGTAAGTTATCGTCTAGAAGAAAAATATTTGTATCATTGAGCCAATTTTCGGCCGCAGCAACGGGATCAAATTCTAGAAATATAAAAACCTGCTGTAGCATGTGTTTCTTATTTAGAAAAGAGAAATGTGAATAAGATTTAAGTTATTAAAAGATATTCATGTGCGCTTCTTTGTTCGTTGCTTCCCGCTGCCACTTAGCAAATCTCTCCGCTCGATCCACGCGATTGCGCAGAAAGCCGTTTTCTAACCTAATATATTAACTATGTTAAAGTGGGAAATTTTGCCGACAGCGACCTAATTTTCACGTTTGATAAGATGAGTAGAATTACCATTTGGATTCTTAACAAAGCAGCTGTTATTTGCGAAGCTGTCAGTTGTAATAATAATAATCCCTGATTTGTATGATAAATGTACATTTTGAAACCGAGTGTGAGAAATCGAGGTGAATCGCTCTCGTTCACACCTTGAATTGAACGAAAAACAAAATATAAAAAAAGAGAGAGAGAAAATAAGAAAGAAGGAAACTAACGCTTGAATTTTCCGTGAACTTTCACTCAGATCTTTCACGCGAGACTGAGAGGTCAATAATTTGGAAACGTTACCTGTGAAAGGCAGCAATTATGAGCGATTGACAACCCAATCTTTGACGTCAATTCTCAGATTAATTTGCAATCAGTGTGTGCCGGAGTTTTCGTCCGCTGACACGACTGCGGATTATTCACGTATTCCTGGGAAAGCAACAAGGGAAGGACTTCGACATGTTGCTTGAGAATCGTCGTTCCGTTTTGTTTTTTATGTTATTGGGCGCGATGTTCATCATTTCCGTCATCGAAATTTCTGAATGCACTGCGAATAAACGTAACCTCATCAACGTGACGGAGCCAGAAGAGAACGACATTTGGATAACAGCGCAAACCTCTTATTCGATTGCATGGACTCAGTCGAAATTTTCTTTTAAGTGGGACATAGCACTGTTGGACAGAGAGCGAAACAAAGTCAGCGACATTTCCAAGGGGCTGAGTGAATTTGACGAGTTCAAGATGACACATAATTGGCTCATTCCACAAAGCATTCACAGCGGGAATTACAGGATTGAAATTTGCGCCAGTGATTCTCCCGACGATTGTGGAAGCAGTTATTCATTTTCCATCAGAAATAGTAAAGGTGAGGGGGAAAAAAACAGAGCCTACGGTTATACTTTGTGTAAGCACAGCTGTTGGGTCAATAACCACAATTGGATAGTACGAAATGTTCACTTGGGAAATCAAGGCTTAGGACTTTTTGAATAAGTCAACAAATGTTTGATAAACGTCGCTGTTTTCATCCTCAGATACGATCTTATTCATCTATTTTAGAGTCATGCCCATTTTTTCAGAGTTCTTTCATAATTTATTTACTTATCTGCCCACCCTGGGTTCAAATGTGCAAATTGCTGTTCGCTCTATAACCGCTATCTCACAATAAGCGCTCTGAAACTAATTGAGATAACCGCTGAAGAGCAAATGTGTGATCCGCCCTCCAAAAAGCTGGTGCATGTTTATACTTACATACGTGACAAAGGTACGTGCAAGATGCTTACACACCTGCAAGCACGGTGACCATGAGAAAGACCTTGACAGAAACTTTTATGAAATGTGTTTGAGAAAAGTGAAGCGAAGAAATGATCCTCGCACTTGATGGACAATTTAAGCAATCGTCTCATATGTGCACCTGAAAAATTTCATGTGTCTTC
>BLFN01000209.1:3433610-3436110 GCA_014634225.1 Acropora yongei | reverse complement strand
TTTATTTTTGTCTGTTTCATTGATATACAACAACAAAAATATGCAGGAAATGAGTAAGATATCACTTGACAGTCAAAGGTAAAATGCATTTAAACGATATAAATTTCAGTATATCCAGAAAATCTCTTTAAATCTTTTGTTTTTCTTGTTCTGGTTTGGCCCTTTCTTTCGTCTTCTGGGCGAAGATGCAGAAGCAGCCGCAGCTCGTTCGGCGGCTTCTCTCTCTAAACGAGCTTGCCTAGAAAATGAACACAATACAATTTTATTTGCTATAACAACATTTTCCCTTGGATCTGTGTTTAAAAGATTGCGCCCAGCAAAGGTGTCTTGTAAAGCGGACGAAAACAGTGATAATAGGAATGTTAGGGACATTTGGGTTTCGAAGGTTTCACAAATATCGACTTTTAATCCTTGTAAAAAAAAGTCTCTAGTTATCAGTAGTAACAATTCACAGGAAACCGAAGGTTACAAGATAATGTGGCTCGAACTTGACACGGGTGAACTATTTCCTTGCCCATCCGTTGTTACGCGTTTTATAACGCTACGGGGATCTAATAAAACGCAGAGCTGAAGTTTGAAGAATATAACCCACCTTCTCTGCCGATATTTGTCTACAGCCCAGTTTATCCATTTCAAACTACAGACTGCGTTGGTGATAACTGACACGAATATTAAAACATAAATCCTGGGCACAGAATCAGCGATGGCCTTTGCATAAGTCACGTGACCTGCAAGAAATCAAGAAAATTAATGTAATTCACCGAAACAATCCAAAAGCGTCATTTTGCGATGCACTTAGCAACAACACAACTTACTTTCCAGGTAAAAATAGTAATAGAAGTTAACAGTGTCGCCAATCCACTCAATTTGAACCCAGATTCCACTTCCAATCCACTCAATTTGAACCCAGATTCCACTTCCAATCCACCAGGCTATGTAGAAGGTCCAGTAGAAGGTCCACATTAATGCGCAGAACGCATTCCAAACTAACCACTTCACTTGGACCCATGACCACTCCTTGGCAACTATTATCCCATCGTGGGCCTTGTACGTCAACAAGATTCCTTCAGTTCGAGTCCAATCGATAGCAAATGTCAATCCACTATAGCTCTTACAAAGCAACCAGATAACCCCATTATAAACGCTATCCAACGCGTTCGACAATATTTTGGGTCCGTTCATCCAAAAGTTCAACACAGCCACTGCGCATGTCTTGCAGAAGTTGTACGCTTTTGATATCATTCCTGAAGGTCGAGGTTTGCAAGTTCCGTTCGTCAATAGTTGTTTTTTGACTGCACAAGATCCAATATTGAAAACCTGTAATTTTGAAGCCAAGAAATGAGTACGTAAATCTTTGTGAGATATGAAAGTTAAACGGTCTTAGAGATAGATATGAAGTCAGAGAAAGAACATCCATTTGTAAACTGAAAAAGTAGGGGGCTGAAAATAAAAATTGGACATTCCATTTTTATCAGCCTCGCCCCGCTCCCCTAGCTTTCCCTTCATCCGCTGCAGTTTCATTTTCAATACGTTGACAGCTTCGCTGTGATGAAGCCGTAGAAATGATTCGGTTGTTCTCTTTGGAGGCATTGTTATTAATAGTGAAACTGCTACCGACAGTTGATAAATTAGTTTGTAAGACCAGCAGAATAAAATAACTCATACGACAGCCCAGACAAACTGTTGGAACATTTCAAGCCAACATGTTTGAGGTTGTCTGTAAAATAAGACATGAGTCAGACTCCTGGTTTTTTTTTAGCTGGCCGCAACAAAAAGTGGTAACGCATACAGCAAAATTAAATACGGGAAACCCACCTGACTCATTGGAAACCCAATGTATGTAAGTTTTGTATAAAAATAGTGTTTTAAGTGTTGATGAGTTGACCGTGGTAAAATGAAAGAAAGTTATTACCTATTGTACAATAGTGGGGGTGGGTGGGGGCTGAAGCTCCCCAGCCCCCCCCCCCCGGCTTCACCAGCCTATGTTCAGCTGTTAAGCTGTGATTTCATGATCAGTGTAAATTAAATTCTATTCTGATAAATTGCAATATTTACTGACCTTGCCACCTTCGTATAGGTAGCTCTTGTCCATTTTCATTTTTTCGTTACCAAGACGTTCCTTGTCATTCAACACCACTTCTAAGTCCAGCTGGTAATCAGGAGACTTAATATTTAGCGTGAGAACATAAACCTACAACGACAAATGCATATGCACATGTATTGAAGAGAAGACGGTTTCTTGAAATTATTGAGATTTTGACACTTCCTTTAGTATGTTCGCAAAGCCGGAGCGAATTGTCTCTCACCTTTTCACACCAGCCACCAACAATTGTTGAGTCGTGTTTGCGGTCCTCAAGAAAGACATCTTTCTTCTCGAGCACGTATTCATATCCTGCAAAAGATATTGTTTCAGTTAACAAGAAAGAGTTTCGCCCGAATCGATTCTAGATATTTAATGCTGTCTAACAGACACCTTACAAGGAAATAGTATTTTGCAGTA
>BLFN01000209.1:3418610-3421110 GCA_014634225.1 Acropora yongei | reverse complement strand
CAAGAGGAAATTAGAGATTCAAGAACACTCGGTTAGGTTGACAGGCATGAACAAGAATATGAACAGAAAAGTTAATATGATCTAGGAAACTATTTTTGCTTTTATTTGCTATTAAAAGTGCCTGTGGATCTCTGTTTATTGGCTTGTCTGAAATACACAAAATTTTAATACAGTTACTTGCAATACAATACAATTTACACAATGGACCAATCAGTTATAATGAGGAAGTACTGGGAAGGCTTAATTAGTGTCGAGTTAGGAAGTGGTTTAAATTTGAAAAAGAATCCATTTTTGTGTGTGTAAGAGAGAGTCAAAAGACTAGGCTGATGTTCTTCCCCTAACTTTACTTAAAATTCTTCTTGCCCAGATGCTTTAGTATCAAGTAGCTAAATTTATTTTGATCTCCAGTTTCAGGCAACAGTAATGAGCAGTGACCCTTTAAAACTTCTGCCTTTTGATGCTGGAAAAGTGAGAGCCCAAGATGTTGTTGTTCTGGTGGTAGGTCTTACAGCGGTGTTCCTTTTTAGAGCTCCATATGTATGGGACCTGAAACCATCCTGGCAGCTTCACATCGCTTCAGACGCAAGTGAAATTTCAGGAAAAAATTACCTGTAAGTGAAAAAAAGAAAAGAAAACTGGTATATGCTTTCCAAGACTAATAACGATTTAGGCAGCATTAATGTTGTTTTAACTGATGCTGGCTGCCTGTAACATGCTATTGATCTCCCAAACAAAATCTTGAATGAACCTTAATTACGAAGTAATAGCACTTTCTTCATTTTGAATTACTGTAGGCCTCTCCCAGTTGTCACAGATTTGGATAGTGATGGACTTAGCGGTATGGTTTTGTATTGTGTTTTTTAAGTTTTTGAAAAGACATTGTCAGTGCAGCTATTTTTCAATGCATTCCCTTATTTTCTGAAACAGAAGTCATTGTTACAACAATGGATTCCAAAATTCAAGTTTTGGTGCTTCCTTCCCACGAGGATGAAGATCATATCTCTTCAACTCTGCCACATATTCATGTGAAGGTAAGATTAATAATTTTTGTCAATACCCAGTAGTAGAAAAACACCCTGTACTAGAAATTTAATTTGCAACCAAATCATTTCAAGCCGAGTGTTTTCTTTCTCTTCTATTTTTGTAGAAGGATGCTGTTCTTTATACTAAGTCCTACAACTCATCCACATCTACCTTGCCAGTTGCCCTTGGAGCAGGCTGTGACGGCAAAAGTGCTAATTCTCTTGATGTTTGTCGTCAGGTATGAATGATGTCCAAATGAAAAGTGCTTTGATTTATGTCATTTTATAGAGTCCATTGAAATTTTCAATAGATTTTTTCATTGTTTCCCTCCATTTAATTATGTTGGGAAGCAACAGATTGCCTGACAAAGTCAACATTTGATTGCTGTTTAGCATTTCACACCTTAATCAATATTAATTATTGTTATATGGACTGAGCTTCTGCTTCTGTCAAATAGATTATCATAGTTGTCACAAACAATGGAGTGGTGCAGTGCTTTACAGACCAACTGGAGCTGCTGTGGACAGCTGATACATTTCAGGAACAAATAGGATCTCACTCACAGCATTTCAAGTAAGCTTTTCAATTATTGTTTTAATGCTTATTACCGTGATTTTGGGATCATGCTCGAAATGTGCAAACTTGCACAATATTTTTAAGTAAAAAATTTTAATGTTTTGATTTCTTAAGCTGGCAAATCTTTATTGGTTGTACTAACTTTTAATACAAAATTATCCATTTTCAAAGCAAAAATTCGGGATAGAAAGTTGTAAACTTGTGCTGCCAAATAAGTCGAAGCTGGGTGCTTTTTTCTTTTCCAAGCTTTGATTGGTTATATTTCTTCCAATCATGGCACATGTCATATGAAAAAAACTAAAAGCACAAGTCCCAACAGCCAGCAATGCAGAATGTCTGCAATGCATTGTTTATTTTCAATATTTGGAATGCTTTCCCAATGAAGAGGTGGCCATTTAATTGCTGCAAAAATTTACTATATTTATGGGAAAAAAATGTCATGCATGTCTCAAGGTATTAGAACGTAACTTATTGATGAATTTGTCAAAGTTCTTGAAAATTATGCACCGTTATGTGTTTTGTAGAATTATTTGAATTATGAGCTCAGAGCCAAACTTATACGATTTCGCATCTGTGCATAATTCTGGAAGCCCCTTTATTATAGCGTGTGTAGCAAGGGTAATCTAACCCCAGTTAGTAATGTCTTCAAAGTGGCGCTCAACTCCAAGTTCTGGACCCCCCAACCAACTCAATCAATTACCAGAAGTGCGTTTTGGATTTCCCTACACCCTGATTGGCTAAATAATTGCCTGTCACCAGCCGGCCAATCATAGCACATACTCAAATTCTGGTACACAGTGCTGCTTGGCAGATGTTACTAAACAGGGTTAGATTACTTCCTGCAATGCAAACTAGCCTATTAGAAGTCTTCTTTTTAGGGAAAAAATGGCAACTGCTCTTT
>BLFN01000209.1:3411110-3413610 GCA_014634225.1 Acropora yongei | reverse complement strand
AGGATGAAGAAGGCTGCATGGCTCTGCCTGTTTTCAATTGATGCTCCTCATATTTATAGAAAGTTCATCTCCTCTAGTTGCAGTTGAAATCATCTGAGTAGATAACAAGCGTGCAAATATTTTTGTTCTATAATCCTTTCATATGTTAGGCGAGGGACAAGGTTTGACCTTACATGGAGCCAGTTTGGTCGGACAAAAACGAGAATAGAAAATAATATGTTTCAGTGTACGGAATGAAATTATTTTAGAAGTGTCTTAACAATTATTTGATAAAGACCACGCGCCTTTTAAATGAATATTGGTGGCGGTGGCGTGTTTACATTTAACGCACTGCTTGTGATAAGGTAATTTACTATTTATTTGATGTTAATTCATGTATTAGAACTGCGGATTGAAACGATTGTGTATGGTCCTCGCAGTTTTTAGAGCAAAGCAGTCACGAGAAAGGTCTAAAAAAACTCAGGCCTGAACAGGGATTCGAACCCTGACCTCTGTGACGCCAGTGCGGTGCTCTACCAGTCTGGATTTTTCAGGCTTTTCTCGTCGCCACTGCTCAAGTAGCGCACAAAACTGCGAGAATCATATGCATTCATTTCAATCCACAGTTCTAATAAACGAAATTCATGCATTAAAATCATATATACATTATAGAGATCTTTATCCATCATCTACGAGCTTTTCACCGACCCACGACCTGATAGCTCAACTGGTTGAGCACTGCACAGGCCTATAGGCATCGCAGAGATCAGGGTTCGAATCGCAGTTCAGGCCAGAAATTTTCAGGCCTTTCTCACTACTACTTGAGTAGCACTAGAATCGTACACATTCATCGTAATTTACTATTACACTCTAAGGCTTCAGTTCCAATTATGTTACCACGTGACATTGTATGTTAATCTAACCCTAATAAAACCGTCACGTCCTTACGAATTTGAAACAGTCTCGGACATTACTTCCTTTATCACCTAAGTTGTATTTTATAGGGTACCATGTAATACCTTTAAGAAAACGTTTCCACGTAACTCACTTGTCCTTCAGCCCTCATTAGTTTAGAAAGTGTTGGTGTAACGAAAAACCAAAACGAAATTACAATAACATGCACGCAGCAATTACAATAACTATCATTTACAGCCAAACATGAACTGATTGAATTTACGAGGTGATTCACTCGTTTTCACAAACCAATGAGGAACAAAAGTAAAATATGATCTTGTAGTTACTTTTAAAACGAGATGGCATAACACAAACCAATGCCAATAGCACACTTCGTTTCACTTGTAAACTTGATTTGCTAGTTAAACAAAAACTAATATCTGGCTTGTTTCTAATTGGTAGAGTAATTACTCTCCGTTTTTCAGAGCGAAAGGGAAACCAGCTAAAACCAAAATGAAAGCAATCGCGTGATTACTTTCGACAGTCTGTTGCGCAAAGTGGATTTGTGTCTTCTGTGTGTGAGACTGAACTAGCAAGTAAACCCGACTGTAGACCACAGAAGTCATCTAAGACTAGAGCTCGTGTGTTTCCCTTATATCCCTTGTTTGAGTCACCTGCACCATGCGTTGAAAGATTTGTTTCATTCTTGTGTTCCAGAGAGACTCCTGGCACGTCTCAGCCGCATTCCACCCGTGGAAGGCCTAACGTAGTAGTCATACATCAGCGCAAAGCTATCGAGGTGCTAAGCCTCGATACTGGGCGGCGCCTTTGTGCATCATACCCAATTCCCAAAGACCACACAAGCCTTGGTGACGTCAACAACGATAACATCATTGAGCACGTGACAACCTTCTTTTCCTCTGAACCTGTTGTCCAATCAGATCTAACTCCCTGCTCCGCTGTTGTACTTTCTGGTGGAAGAATTTTGTTTCAAGGTTCAGTTTGTCGTCCAGCTTCTACCTTTGGAAGTTATTTTTCCTCAACATCACGCGAGGATCTTAGGGATGAATCGGTCCCTGTTGCTCCTTTGCTTGTGCCAAGCCCTTCAGGTAGAAGCGGACTTTTTAGTCACTTGTCAGGCGTTAAGTTCAGGCGGGAAAGCATTCGAGGTTTTGACAGCGTATTTGTCATCTCGTCCGGGAGGCTGACAAGCTTTGGACCTTATGGAGAGTTCAACTGGCAGGTATGAGCCTGGATAAATTGAAACAAAGCGAGGGGAGAGTATGATGTACCGCTTAGTAGTACAAGATGTTTTGGCTTTGTTTTGCTTTTTTTGTTCCTGAGAAACGGAGGTCGGTTTCCCGTACATTACGTCCGGAGAACTTTTGAAACAAGGCGATAAACCGAGAGAAACGTCACTTTCTTTTCTTGTGGTCGAATTCCCCGTTTCGCTTTTATCATAGAGTCACAAAACTGAGGTTCACATATTCAGTATTCCTTGGCCAAACTGGACAGAGATTTGCGCCAAAAAAGAGAACTTCGTCAACCTGCTTTTTCCCCGCCGCCCTGGAAGCGAGCAGATTTTGAGGAGAGCATTCTGTTGCCTTGCTTCCACGCAACTCAGCAG
>BLFN01000209.1:3254441-3259441 GCA_014634225.1 Acropora yongei | reverse complement strand
GATCTATCTCTGTTGCCAAACTGTAGAGTCTGTAGGTAATACCACTAGTCCCTAAACAATAGAATTGGTCCAAAAGTTTCTAGCATTTAAATGTTTCCAAAACGGCTTTTGCTTGTGCAATGAACTTGTTTGTGGATGTTATGGCCGATTTAGTTTTATCTGATTTAACAGGAAGGAGACCGGGAACTGTAAATAACGAACACTGATGGGTCAAGGACGAACGAGAGAGATGGAGACTTTTGTTTATGGACTTCTAACAATTTTATTAATTTTTCTTCAAAGTGAATTGAAAATGTAGTGCCATTATGTCACAAGCCTGTGGCTTTTTATGAAATGCAACTAGGTGTTTGGAAATCCTTTAATAACCTAAGCTGGTACGACCTTTTCAATAGGATAAACGCAAATTCCCGTCTGTTTGAGAAATCACGACGATGGTCGCGACAAAAGAACGTCACACACTTGCATATTTATCCCCCCCAAAAAAAATAGTCCTGCACGCTTTAATTTGCACGAGCGTGTCCTATTTTTGCTCATTTCGCAGCGGTTTTCGCCCTATCAATGACGTGAAAGAAATCATCAGATGAGCAGTTGTGTGAACGACATCAACACCTGGAGACACATTTTCCGGTTTTTTCCTCGAAATATTCAAATCGCTCAGAGCAACTTAGTTTCCAATTTAGTTCCAGAATATCTATCCTGGATAGTTCCAGGATACATATTTTTCAAGTCTACCGACTTGGAATAATTGAGCAGTGATTACAGAAGCACGAGGTGACATTTTCTAGGTGACGTCCTCGCTGTTGTAGGCGTCAATGTCCTTGCTATTTTGGCGAGTAACGGTCTGGGAATAGCCCGTGCTCTACACCTCTGCGATCGCCTATATGCCATTTGGTCTCAACTTAAATCGAGGAGTTTTCTCCGGACACTCGAGTTTTTTCCTTCATTTCAATGGATTCATGCAACAACCTTCTGAATGGAAAGGGGCATGTGTATGGAAACGAAAATAAAACAGTGTAGACCACTGATAAGCTGTTAAGGCTTCATCCTGGCCCGAGTTGCTCGAAGCATGGCATGGCTAGCGCTAACCAGTGTTAACTACGATAGAAACTTATCGGCTTCGATATCTTGAAATTAATAGTCAACGGTAACCATGCACCGCGCAACCGGCCCTTGGTTGTTGTGATTATCATCAGCACCATTATCACCGTTGTCGTAAACTTCACTGACTCTACCCACCATCATCTTTTCCCCACATTTCATCAGTATCAACCGCTGTCACTAATGTGGAAAGGTATATTAAAAGTACGAGCAAGTCACTATCGTGTTGTTATTTCCAGATATGCTACTATATTGTACTATTTGAATGACGTGGAAGACGGAGGGGAAACTGCGTTTCCTGTAGCTGACAGTCCCACATTTGATAAAAAGGTTAGTTTATGATCACTCGCACAACAATTCTGAACGTGTAATACCTTGTTAAGAATCAGCCTTGCTCCCAGGCTCTCGCTTCTTCCCCTCCCCATGAGCGCTTTATGGCGAAAGGAAGAAGAGAGAGCCTGAAACGATGTTGCTTTTCAACATGAAAAAGAGACTGTGTGACATATACATGCAGATCGCTTGAAAACTACCGTCAGGAAAAACCAATCTTACATGACTTCTCAAACGCAGCTTTTGCCATCAAGCAAAAATACGAGTAACACTACGCAGTCGTTTGTCAATGGTATTCTCCATCCCTAAATAAGGGAAGCAGGGTTACTGCAGTGTTTAACGCATTTCGGCGCCTCTGAGTTCCATTCCGATCTCGGCACGGTAGCTAGGTCGAGTATGTTGATACTCTTCAATGCTCTGAGAGGTTTCTCTTCAGAACAACAATTACTTGATTTCTGTTTCAGTCTCTTCAATTGTTAGAGCATTGTGTGTATTTATATATTTATTCGACTAAATCCTCTGACTCATCAAACTAAAGTTACTTCTCTTATTACAGCGCAACGTTAAACCGTCCTCTCAAAAAAGCATCCAACTTCAGAAAACTAGAGCATCGAGCTAAAACCGCATACATCAGCAACTACTTCCGTTAAATCCATGATTTCTTCTTTCCAGACACACATCGAATCGATGATTAAAGACAAGTTTAACTTGATGCAGTACTGCCACGACGGAAATCTGGTTGTAGCTCCAAAACGAGGCAAGGCCATTCTTTGGTACAACCACTTCGTGGATGAAGAAACGGGTTGGATGGGAGAAATGGATGAATACTCGTTACACGGCGGCTGTGGGTTGTGGTCTGGAGTTAAATGGATAGCTAACAATTGGATCACATCGGCTGATGCACCGTGGGCTAACTACAAAAGTGACCATGATATCTAACAGCAACGTGAAATAGAGTCTGTATTAATGTTTGGAGAAACCAAGGAGTTTACACAAAATTCCGTGTAATTTCCAAAGGATTGCTTTGGTACTCAAACATGGCCATCGCAAAAGTCATAGGTGCCCACGGCCAATCGGGGGGTAAAAAATTATGGCTAGTGCAGTGTTTCTCGCTAGAATTTCCCATCATTATTTTTCTTAACAGTTGACAATTTTTCTACCAAACGTACACATTTTTTAATTTATAATATTTGCCAGTGCTCCCTTAAGTTGTGGGAATTTAAAGCAATATCCAAGTTGAAGAGTTCGTTTAGGAATGACCTTTTGCCCTTCTAGCAACAACTTGGCTCGCTCATTGCCATATACTAAATTGAACACAAACGATGGTGCAGGTATGATAGCGGGTCTCCACAATGCGCGAGCGTACTCTTTAGTAAAACCTTCGTTAGTGACGATTTCCGGAGCCACACCGTTCAGAACACCCGTCACGTGATCATTCACGAGTGCATGCATAATTATTCCTGTCATGTCATCGAGGTGGATCCAAGGAAAGTATTGCTTTCCACTTCCTATGACACCTAGAATAACACAAAATTGACAAGACTGTAACTAACTCGTTTAAGAGTCTCTCTCATCCACAGGCCTTTCCACGAGACTGTTGTTGCTTATTCACATAAAATGGGTTTCTCTTTTGCACCAACGGCAACTTAATTCAACTCGGATTCAATGTTTTACTGTTTCTATACGCAGATAGAGAAGATTTGGACCAAAACTACGACTACAAAGACTTCAAATTTTGGTGAGCCTAAAAATGGCGCTACTCGCGAAAGGCTCTGTGGTTGAGAGAATTCTTTCAGTAACAGCGGAAAACTCCACCGCCGTTGAATTCCAAAGATTTAATATCTTTGCTGAACTGTTCATTGACCTTCCTGTTATCGGAAAGACCAACAACCCAACACTGCATGATTCATGCATAGAAATCAGTAAGCAAATACGGCTGTTACTGGTATTTACAAGGCGAGGGCAATAAGTTTCCACTATCTTTCATCACTTTTCAAGGCAATCCTATCAAAACAATACACTTTTGTGCTTTGAATTAACAATTGAGTTTTAAGTAAATGTGAAGGAATTTGGACTCAATTATCCGTAATAAAGTTCCCTTGTTGGGAGGGGACGGTAGGTATTTGCAGAGGAATACAATGGGTCATCTTCTTTTGAAAACGTTTCGACAACCTGTGCCGAAGCCATCTTCATACCCACTTGACTGTGAAGATGGCTTCTGCACAGGTTGTCGAAACGTCAGTCGTCAACAACAGTCCTCAGGACTCCAGTAACCCAGATGATCATTTGCAAACAAGGTGTGTCACTCCTGGGTTCAAACCACTTTCTTACATACGTAATTTATTTGTCAAGTTTGAAATTCACGTTCAAATTTAACACTGACGAAAAGCAACTGTTAAATTAAGACATGTCACGCTACCCTTCTGGATTCGCTATAGATCGCTCTCACGTGACGTCACATAATTTCCGGTCGCCATATTGATGGACAATTTTTCCTGCGAAAATCCAAAATGGTGTTCAGTCCTCAAGAGAGTTAAAACAACGATCTGAATAATCCATGCAAAAACAGCGAACAAAAACCGTCCATGCCTTTGCCGGTTTATACTAATAAGTTGGAGGAAAAGGTCAAGATGTGTTAAGTTGAAAAAATTTAGGCCACAGGAGGATTGAGCCAAACTAAATAGGTTACACCCTGATTATGTAAGGAAGTCGTCACAGTTGAAAGCATTCTAGAATGAATTCTTTTAGAAAAGACTTCAAGAAAAAATTCCTCGTGTTCAATCTTGGTAAGACTAAAAAGCAGGAGAAATATGTGCATTAACTCTTCCTTGGGAAAAGAAGTTTTTTTTGCAAACGAACACACGAAAATTTCAAAATATGTATGATATAAGTCTCACAGTAGGTTGAATATTTGATGCGTCACGTCATCACACATCTAAAAACACTATTTACTCCGCTGTGGGTGCACAAATTAATTGACCTTTAGAAACACAATGTGAAAAAGATAATCATGAATATTGCTGTAAATTGGAATACAATTTTCAAATTGATTGATGCCTTTACTTTTGCATTAAAATAATTAACTAAAAATATCGTGATCATGTGAGAAAAGGCACAATGAGGCCGGAAACCACACCTAACTGTAAGACAGGTGACCTGACTTTAGTAACTATACTCGAATACAAAATTGTAATAGTAGCTATAAGTAGACGAAACGAATGTTACAGTTAGAGTTCAGAGCAAAACCGTTGAAGTGATCGGTCATCTTCACAAATACCGGTACTCATTTTCTTGAGCTGACACCGATGTCCAGTTTACATTCTTTTGTGCGCAGTCGCGGTTCACTGCATCTTGATTGCCAGCTGCTGTGGACGTACAAACAGCGAATCAACTACGTTTACGTCTCGAAATGCCCTTGGGTTGACAAACGAATCAAAGATTACAGTTTGGTTATAGACTCAACTGATGATAGTGCGAATAGTCGACCTCACGCTATCAACCTTTTGTGCTAAGGACTTCAATGGTTTGGTAACAGGTTGTTTAAATAACATTGTTTGGTATCACCCAATGTT
>BLFN01000209.1:3197085-3199585 GCA_014634225.1 Acropora yongei | reverse complement strand
ATCACGTGGAAAAGCGCGAGAGTTCGTCTTCAACAAGCCTTTCAAGACACAACGCAGACAACAAGGTTCTTCAGTCAATTATCGGTGAAAATGTCGCTCCATTTGGAAGGATGCATTCTATTCGACAAAGTTTGCTTAAATTGTCAAGTCTAAAAGGCCCATAAATACTAAAAGAACAATAGGTGATTAAGAAATGTATCAAAAATAAATAACTAAAACACTAAACAAAACGTTTAGCATGTATGGAATCCGTTTTACATTCAAATTAGGTCTGCATGAGTCTTTTGATGAAAAGCATTTCATCGAGACTAAGCAATCACACTTGCTTAAGCATTTCTTAAGAATTTTGAAAGGCTCTCCTTCAAAAGATCGCTGCCACCGTGCGCTCTTGTGAGATGTTAGCAAATTGCCGAATATTTGTGTTCAGCAATGATTCAGATTGTTATTTATGTGTTATTATAATATTATGATATATTGTTTGTCAGCGTAAGTTTCTGGGAAACTACCCTCCCATCCCACCCCGACTCTAGTTTTTAGTTAGCTGCGACTTTTGCCTTGAAACTTGGATTATGGATGGTGTGGGTCGCACATTATTCCCAGAAACCTTAATTGGTCCATCAATTTTGGGAACCCGAGAGGAACTAAAAAATATTTACGACGGTTTTTTCTAAAGCATTGCAAAACGATACAAAATAGCTCCTTAACTTAGTTGACCTTAGCAATTTTGGAAATGGCAAAACTTAAAGTAATGCATAGGACATTTGACTCACTTTGAATAATTTCTAGGTTAAAAACTGGAGATCGATTGTTTTGTGGTGCTGGGTGCCCTTTTTCCCCCGCAAACAAAGTTATCGCCATCCTCAAAATCCAGCGCTAATTAGTCTCTGTTCGTTTGTCAGATATTAAATGAAGGAAAAGATCTTATCAAGAAAGATATTGATCGTAAGTACACAAATCTCTGCCCGTATTGCTTTGTTTCTCTCTTAAATACACGCAGCAGTAACCCCGGCGAAGAAGTGCAGCGTCTAACCACCATGTACCGCTATTTAGTGTCACGTTTTGAATCTTGGCGTAAGGCCGTTCTTTATACAAACTAATTTAGCCCACAATTAACGGGAAAGGTTAGTTCATAAGAAACTGTGGTGCCAAAAAAACGTAACTTCTGGGATGATCTACCATTTGGAGAAATTGAATGGTTAACCTGTGAGTTACCCAACGTAAAACAAAGCTGTCCTTTTATCGTTCATTGACCTCTTTGAAAGTAAATTGTGGGAGCCTGAAGAGGGAAAATGAAGTTACGAAAACAACAAGAAGTAGCGAACCGGCGTAGCCGGTGGTTTTGGTAGTACGAGGCGAGAGGCAATTGGTGATAGGGAACGAGAAACACCATCCGATGTTAGTCGCGTTCCTCAGTAAACCTCCAACCTATGAACGACTAAACCTCACTGTGACCTATCAATTTACCTCTGTATCTGAAGGGCGCAAGTTAATATCTGGGTTGAGCGGTAAACTGAACTTGTTGTCTTGGAGGAAAACCTTCCCAAGTATTGATAAATTCAGTAAAAGCACAAATGATATCAACTCCGAGAATCGACCTCAAATTCTTCAAGTAACTGGTCTGTGTGATAGAGACTATTTCCAGTTGTCGTTTCTCTTCTCCGGAAACGCGTCTGTCACGCTGGCCACCACTTAACCTGCTGTAAGGCTCCTAGTGTTGATAAGACAGCCAGCACCATGTGCAATGCTTTATCTTTCCCCGATTTGCTTATTTACAGTGTATGACATCGAAAGTAATTCGGAGATTGGTGTTTTGACCGTCACTGTGGAAGCTCTGGAAGCACTACTGGGTTTGTATAACGACGTGGAGTAATATAACTTCTCTCGTTATGGTTCCGATGACAGAAAATAGGTGAGGCCCCATCATAAACGCGCTGGAAAAATTATTGGTTGGTTAACGTTTTTAAGTTAAATTTTGATAATTTCGGTCGCAAAAGTTAGTAGGTGCGTTTCCAAAATATTCTTAGTGGAATTGCACGCGGAAATGTCAGTACAGCGCAGTACAAAAGGATTCCTCATTTTAACTGGAAACCAGTCTTGTTCTCGTGATTCTCTTGTTCCGTCAGCGGAGGAGCAAAAGAGAGACCCTGGGAACGCGTTTTACTGTAAGTGCAATGTGGTGTTGATAAAAGGCCTCCTTCATGTATATTCTTCTGCAACATTACTGTAAATTTATTCTTACTAAACCTTCATTGTAAAAAAATAAAATAAAATAAACGAAGACGCAGATATTTTTCACCGTAATCTTTCACAATATATTATTAATATATTAAGTAAACGTTAAGGAAATTATTTTTGTAGTTTTAGGTGTTAACCCAACACAAAGGCTTGTAAATCAATCCATGTGAAGTCTGTGTTCATTGCTAGGTATAAAAACATACTCATTCATAAGTGTTTCTTACGAGCTCCTTTCCGAAAGTCTGTATGTAGATGTGTGTTTTTT
>BLFN01000209.1:3173867-3176367 GCA_014634225.1 Acropora yongei | reverse complement strand
AACTAAATGTGGACAACTCCGAAGCAAAATTCCCACTTGTTTACAAGTCAGCCAAGTCACGACTCAAATCACGTCTTCCTGAATCTACGTCACGACTCAATTTAAACCGAGGAAGACTGGTGCGAATGGTGTACCAAAATGGCGGCAAATTTGAACGTCTTAAAATAATTATAAAAAAATTGCGTTTTATGCAAATCGAAAAATTTTTTAGAGAAAACTAATTTCGTGTTATGAAGAATCAGATAAGACAACAAAAAATTTGACGTTATGGGCACTTTAAATCTATCATAGTTCATAACTAACTTTTTTCCCTATTGTTCAAGATAATTGCAAAATCATGAAACGCTTTAAAATCATTAAAGATTTCTAAATTTCTAATCTGCTCCTGACGTTATCCCAAGTCGGAATGAATCAGAAATCCTAGCTTTTGCCAGTCTTAAGATTTCACGGAATGAAATTCACTATATCCGGGCCTCTGACAAACGCCACGCAATGTCTTTTTACCCTTCAGTTTCTACAACTTCATAATCATGCAGTAGGCTTGGGTCATACAAATGAATTAATTTTTGTCCTGGACATATGCATCAAGTCTGCCCTTGTAGGGTCTGTTATAACAGCGGGTTTACCCAATGACGAAAACAACTTCACTGACAATGCCAGAAAACAATGATATGATAGACTGAATGTGAAAAAAATAAATCTGTCAAACGACAACGTGAACACACCAAGGGCGGATTCAGGGGGCTGACCTAAATGACAAGTCACCTTACTCTTCGGATAGTAAAGCCTTGTCTTTCATCGATTTTCTGACTTTTATTAAAGATATAAGGTTTTAGTTTAATTTCACCTCCCGAATTGTCGCCACAAAACTGTCACCCCCCTTCTCAAAATCCTGGATCCGTCCTTGACAGACATGCAAAACTAAATCTTTTACTCCCTATCCTTACTTCAACAGTGCTTCTACCAGTCCATTTGTTATGTGTTTTGGCAACGATGTAGAATGCGAGCGAGTATTATGCAAATATTAATTTTTCAAATGACGTTTTTGCCGCCGTAGCCATTGTTGCTGCATTAAACTCTTTAATACCTCATTGAACTGCGTTTCTGTAGACGCCTTGAAATTTTTTAAGGAATAACAAACCTGGTTTGCAATCGCACGTATTGGGACCTTTCTCGCAAGTTCCACCAACAGAAGAACAATTGAGGCAGGGTCCTTGGTAAATGCTGCAGTTTCCAGGAGGTCCCCATAGGGATTCGCATTCACAAACATCCGGTTTATTTGTACATCGTCCATGTTTGCAGGGAATGCTGCATTCGCTAACTGTCTCACAGCGTTGCCCTGTATAAAAACAAGGTCGTGGTAAGACTGAATTCTCAGATTTCTACCAAAATTTTGCTCCTTGGTTTACCTGAACATAAAGAGTTGCGAAAACCATAACGCTAGCATGAACTTAGTTGCTGTACACATGTAGTTTTTTAACTGAGATCGAGTCTTTCACAAATTGCATTTTTCGATAAGAGTGCGAAAAAACTATAGCCAACCCAACCGAAATAGATTATCATTTAGAAAAGCAAAACAATTTAAAAAATACAATTCATGAGCTATTTGATTTGTTCTTTTTTTTTCATAGAAAGCATACACGTCTATTCTGGAATTCCGTTCTTGTTTCCGTTCTAGTTATGTTTCTTACGAAATCGTTCAACTCTCCAGTTCATTGTATGATTTTGCAAGTTTATTTTCCATCATAGATACTTGTAATCGCTAGAGTCAAAGAAAGGGAAGATTTTCTTACCTGAGTAGTGGGGCGGACAAACACAATGATGGAGACCGATACAATATCCTTGGTTCTGACATTCCCATCCATCCCCACAGACAGACCTGTATAGATGTCAAGATTCAAACAATTAAACGAGTTAAAGCATGATGGATCGCTGATGATCTTAAAAGCAAGATAAAAGTTAAATATACCCGCGCTATTGGATCGAAAACATCGATTAATACGGGATAATTTTCCCTCGCCCTCGGGTGTGTTGTTCCTTATATCACTTAACGTTAGAAATTAGTCTCCCTCCCCAAAACAGCAATTAATAAGCCCCTCCTAAAAGTCGCGGTTAGATCACCTTGCATCCTAAAATAGCAAAGATTGCGTCAAATTGGGAGTATTGCAGAACATCTTTGGCAATTAGAGTTAGTGTTTTCTGGGAAGTCATTTTGACATCTCGCAATCTGTCGGGGAAATGTTCGGCCATGCGATTAATGAAAATACGAAACTTTCTTGCAAATGAGTTAAACTGGGATATAGGTGTATGACAGCCTCCGGTACTGAGATAAATATACAACCGAAGAAAAATTCACGAAAAGCTAAGAAACGATAAGAGCATCGTAACTAAAGCCTGGTTTCCAAGTGATCTCATGGATCGTTGCGATCGTAACACAAAGATCGCTGCAATCCTTCCGATCAGTGGTTTCCAAATTATGGCAAGACGGTGGGCTTCATGA
>BLFN01000209.1:3104882-3114882 GCA_014634225.1 Acropora yongei | reverse complement strand
CGCGTGGAGATTCGAGTTGGAGGAGTCTGGGGCACAGTATCTGACAGGGGCTGGGACATTCGGGATGGTCACGTGGTATGCCGCCAACTCGGATATGTCAAAGCAGTGCGCGTGTTTACACACTCCAGGTGAAAGCAATTGTTTTGAACTTAACGTGCACAATAGAGGATGACGTGCATTTTTCAGCTTGAAATCAGGATCTTGCGTAATTGGACAAAAGTACGTGCACTTTCAGGTCTCAGTTTAAACTCTAGGTCCAGTTTATCTTACAGTATCAAAGTACTTAAATCAGGAGCTTCAATTTCACAAAATCCGAATATTATCTTGTGCCTTTGCACTGTGCAGAGAAACTTTCTCTGTTTTGCCAGAACTAGCCACTTGAGCCTATTCAGTCTCGGTTCGTAGTCTACACCACCAAGTATCAGTCTTGTAGCTCTTCGTTGGATTGCTTAAATCGAACTGATATGTTTGACCAAATGTGGATTCCACAGAGCACAGCACTGCTCCAGTTGCCTTTGACCGATTCAACATATATCGAAATACACAGTTGTCTCACATCAGTTGGTTTTCATTAAACCATCTCTGAAGCCTAGGCCAGAAGGAGGCTAAAGAGGAGAAGAGACTGATACATAGACCCGGAGCCCATGGTTATGGGCTCTTGATAGACTAGCATACTTGCATTTGCCTCGAGGGTCCGATTGACGAATTCCTTGTGCCATTGCATTACTTTGAACCTAGTTCAAGGTAAATGGATTTCCTCAGTAGGAATATATCATTCACGAATGTATAGTTGTCTGAAACTTTGAATCAAGCGTTGTGGTAACGAAGTAATAACTGATTTTCTCCTAGCACCTAGGTCTGCCAAAATCTCTGGAACAAGGTCAATACATTCCTAACTTAATTGAACCCAGCAAACGTAGCGATCATTGGCAAATTACGCGGTTATCATGCTGTGTCGTTTTGAATTTTTTCTTTGATATTTCAGATACGGGTATACAGACAAGAATATATGGATGAGTTCTTTGGAGTGCAACGGTAAAGAGAAACTCCTGCTGGACTGTCCTCGACGGATTAACCTCGATCTTTACGTCTCAGTTTTCGATGCTGGTGTTCAATGTACAAATCAAAGCAACTACAGTAGCGGTGAGTGAGTGAATGAGTGAGTGAGTGAGTGAGTGAGTGAATGACTTAAATAACAGCTGTTCTTTTGCTTTGCTCCTTTGTTTTTCTCTAATTCGTTTCCTGGAGGTTTGGGCCTTTACATACATGTAGTCCTTGACCTGTTATTCGTTGGTCTGCTAGGGTGCGTTTCTTGAAAGCCTCGAAACATTTCGGGCCTAATTTGGATGCCATAATTCCCTCTTTATCTTAAAAACGAACTTGTTTCCAGGCATGAAATCTCGTAATAACTTTGCCCTTTCTTATCTCGTCAACATTTCTCTACTCCTCATAAATTTGTGGGCCGAAAAGTTTGCATGCGTGCGGGATTTCTGCGAAAAGAGCACTGACCTGTTTCAGAAAACAGGGATTCAAGCTACAACTTCAAGGGTTACGAAAATGTTTTGGCAATCGAATTATATTTTGTTAACTGGTACGCTTCCCTTCCTCAAAATGTCTAAAATATTTTGGCCCTGGACAAGGTACTTTTAGAGGGAGAACTTTGAGAAATTTACATGATCATTATGAAATCCTTCCAGCTACTTTCCAACTTTAATTGATATACACCGTATTTAGAAATACTTTTCATGGTCAAATTCTTCAGTGCTTTTAGAAAGCGCTCATTCTTGTTAGTGATGATTCAACACTGTTTTTTTATGTTGAGGCAAACGCATCATTAAATTGATTTTTTTCAGAGGTGGAAGTTAGGCTGTTTGGTATGGACACGCCCAACGCTGGTCACGTGCAAGTCAAGTATAATGGCACGTGGGGCACGATTTGTGGTGAAAGGGGTTTAACGTACCAGTCAGCGGAAGTAATCTGTCGACAGCTTGGTCAGGGACCTCCAGTTAAGCACTACTTTATGCACAACGAATGCACAGCAAAGAATCTGGGAGCTACGCGGGTTTGGCTCTCCAACCTCAACTGTCGAGGAATTGAGGCTTCCATAGACGAGTGTCCTCATAGAGGATGGGGCAGACTGCATCCTGAATACTATCGGGATTGTACACCTCAGTATTGCAGCACTTGTTTGATTTGTCAGCCTCGAGACACAAATCTCACAGGTACAAAGAACGTGTTTCCATTAGCCGGCGAAGCGGGCGTATTTCAGTGGTCAAGGAATGAATAATCCTTCGATGCTACGTTGGATAATAAAACTGACAGAGGGCTGGGGCGAGCGAAAAGTACTCCAAGGGAGAGGGCGACAATTTTAAAATGTTTGCTAAGTTGTTAGCGCGGTGTACTCCCTTTAAAGATAACCAGAAAGGACCTCTGAGGCTATGCTCACATGGGACCGGTTCCAAATGGTTCCGATCTGACGAATAGGCCTTTTGTTCACACGGGACCTGCTAACCGTACAGCCAATCCGTTCCCAGCAAGGTCCGATTTCTGGACCTCCAGAAAAGCAGGTCCAGTCTTGGAACCGTTTCGGTCCCAAATGGAACTGTCACCGTGTAAACACCCGGACCGGTTCCTTTCTTTACTAGCAGCGCAATTTAAGCATGGGCACTGGTTAAATTTATCAGTGATGTCTTAATATATTCTTTTAACAGTTTCCCAATCTTTTCCGTTTGAAGCCTGGTGGGCTTTGTGGTCCATAATAACTTTTAAGAGAAGGGATAATTCATCATCCGTGCAGCTGAAAGCTTTATCTCCTTCCGCTATCGACGTAGCCTTTTTCGGCGCCATTTTGAAAGCTTTCACGTGCATTCTGCGCATGCTTAACTGGTGGAAACAGCTGCTCGGGTCACTTCGATCCAGTACCGGACCATAACAAATCGTTCCCGTGTGGCCTGACGTTTATAAACGGAACGGTTCCGTGTGAAACAGAAGTGGTCCGTTCCAGCATCGTGTCGGTTCCATTTAGGACCGGTCCTGTGTGAACATAGCCTGAGCTCAGTTCTTATGGTTAGTTTTGTATTTTCCTAATTGTTTGCCACGTATTTATTACGTAAAATTGTAAATGATTTAAACCCATGAGTCATCACGACTTGACGAAGTAACGTAAACACTGATATTGTTGATGCCACTGACTGAAATTTCAGCAACCTAAGGGGATGACATCTTCATAGTCAAGTGGACATGAAAATAATGTTGTTGAATAGTCAATCAATGTCGTCAACCACAGAACTTCTTAGGCTTACACTCACCCGGAGGCTCGCGTTATATTTATTTACCCAGCTGGCTCAGTAAGCTGGGGTTTTTTAGCTATGTGATTGAGTCCGATCCCCTGGTCTGTTGTTGTTGTTGTTGTTGTTGCTTTTATTATCCTTGATATTACCTTGGAACTACACTAGTACCAAATAATACTAATTTTACTAAACACCCGGCTGAGTTTATTGCACAAAACTATGAAAAAAGTCATCAAATTCTCGTTTTTCATTCAGAATTGCAGCTTCGACTCGTCGGCTCAACTCTGCCGTACGCTGGCCGTGTAGAGGTTCGTTATGCAGGGGCATGGGGAGTAATATGTCCTCGGCGCATGGCTGGCACGGTGTTCAAAGTGATTTGCCGCCAGTTAGGGTATGGAGATGTGATGGGAGATACAAGATTATACGAAAGCTATGAATATCGGAGGTTTCGTTTGTATGGAGATGACGCACGGGGACCTATTTGGTTGAGCAAAGTATATTGCTATGGCAACGAAAGCACGCTATCGCAATGCAAGATTGACAGTCCCGGTGAGGTGCTTTGGTGCGGTCACGAGGAAGTCTTGGAAATTATGTGTCGACCAAGCAATTATACGCAACGTGAGTTGGCCATGTTTCTTAAAGCACGACAAAAGAAAATATTTACATAAGAATAAAGTTAAATTGCCGATGGATTCATCAGCGACATCAACATGGCTGCCATTTTGGGTCCATGTTATGGCGTTTCCATGTTATGGCGTTTTCGACGGGTTTCAAATTGGACTTGAGCTCCGGTCCGCATGGGTGTTTATTCCTAACCCCGAGAGTATTAATAATTATGCAAGCTAATGATTGTGAAGCAGAGTTCCTGTGTGTGACTTAGCTCTCGGGAAAAGCAATCTAAAAATAGCTCCGTTTCTGAAAACGCCGTGACATTACACAAGAGTTGCACCCTCCTTGGTCACGGGCTCCTACGAAGTGTCATTTCCCCAAGAGTTTTGATTGTATTGCCTTGAATATGTTATTGCTGCAAACTATGTGAGCCACAGGTCTCATTTGTGCTAGGGACCGAGAAGGGTTTGTTGAGTGGTCAAAAATGGGTCAGCGTGTTGTTTTCAATTAACGTGACAAAACTCATGATATACCAACAAAGACTCTTGGGGCCTTTCATACCAGAAATGTAATCGGAGCTTCCACAAGCATTCAGAAAACTTCTGAGGGCCGCTTATACCAGAAAAATAATCCACGCTTTACATAAGCCGCTTTACATAAGACGCGAACTGCCCGTACTATCCCGTTGGAGTCACTTGAATTTTTTCAAGTGCACATAAGAGAAAATTGCTTAAATTGTCCAGAAAGTGTGAGGATCATTTCTTCAGTTCATGTCTAACCCGCACTTCATAATCATTTCTTTCATTCACCATTCCTTTCGCGGGAAAACACGCATGAGCCCAACAAATTGACCTGCTCTCAACTGTGTGGCTTCATAGCTCAGTTGGTAAGAGCACTGCACCGGCGTCGCAGATGTCGTGGGTTCGAATCCCGTTGGAGTCACTTGAATTTTTCAAGTGCACATAAGAGACAATTGCTTAAATTGTCCAGAAAGTGTGAGGATGATTTCTTCAGTTCATGCCCGTTTTAATGGAGCATTTTTCCTGTTTGAGGCCTGCATATACCGCCAACAGGCCGTGGTGCTATTTATACAAGCGAATTCACTTTTTACATGAGCCATGGCTTCTGGAAGTCTAGCTCTAAGCCTTCGGCTTATGCAAGCTGCGCCTTGTGTGTCGCGGTTTACGTAAGCCGCGAACACGAAATGTACCATTTATACGGGCAGTTCGCGTCTTGTTTAAGCCGCGGATTATTATTATTTTTTCGTTTAAATAAAGACCCTAATTGTTTTAGAATGCGTCTTAATTTGGCGTCAGAATTTTTCCTATGTATACTGCTGTTTCGTATGAACTAAATCTTGATTTAGTTCAGTGATAAATCCCACAAATTCAATTCAGTGAAACTAGTTCGCTTACTCGCAGTTCCGTGTATAGCGACTTTTTAGGTCATGTCACCATGGGGTGTCAAAGCACTTGTGCAAGGCGTAGTTGTACACTGCACGCCGTGTTATTGGCTATGAACGGATGTCCCCTTTGATATAGATTTATGCAGGTTAAGAAAACACGTGTTTGTTCTTTGCTCAGCATATCCAGTCCGCTTGGCTGGATCTTCAGTGCCTCATGCTGGTCGACTTGAAGTTCAATACAATGGAACCTGGGGAACAGTTTGTAGTCATGGAAATGGCTGGAACCAGCGTTCCTGGATGGTTGCTTGTAGGCAGCTTGGATTCGGTCCGGCTATCAGGTCAGTGCTGTTTTTTTTTTATTATTTTATTTTATTTTATTTTTTAAGATATTTTTTCAAAAGCAATTGAAGGTGTTTCTAATCGTCTAAGTACGGTGGCTATAAGAGACGTTGTCTTTGCAAACTGAATTTACGGTAAATGGGTATTGAAATCCCCAACGGTAGTAACCAATATAAAGTGCAAATGGGTGGGAGGTCTACGCGGTAAGGGGGCGGCAGCCTTGAGAAAATAACGCGAAAAATGAAGCGGTCGTGAGGAAAAGATACCGGATGCCGGTGACCAGGGAACCGGAAGCCAGCAACTGTTGTACCGGAAGAGGGAAATTCCGACTTCTGGTCCCTTTCCCCCAAATAATAAGTGATTTCAATGAAGCTTTCAACAAGTGAGCGAATAAGAGGCGCATTTTAATTAGTAAAGCACATTCCGTCTATTTGGGAGATCGAGGAAAAAAAAAGACTTTATCGGGTGGGTGGCAAGTACGGAGGGATGATTTAGGACGAGTAACCGACTTAAAGCCAACGAACTACACAGCGTGAAGTCCAACTGGAAGAATTAATCTTATGTACAGGTCATCGATTAGCTGGCTGGCTCCAATGTTTTCCAACTGTCCGTCGAGCGTGCATGGGACAGGTCCAGTGTGGCTGTTTGATGTTCGGTGCCAAGGAAATGAAAGTTCATTGGACCAGTGCCGACATGCAGAATGGGGAAGCGGACAGCATGCCTGTAGTGACCACGCCTCAGATGTTTGTTTGGTGTGCTATAATCCTCAATATCAAAATTCTGGTGAGACTTCTTTAAGAGTTGGGTGAAAACACCAAAACTCAGAGTGACGATGCACACACTGGTTTACCCCAATATCAATCAATGAACCAGGAAAAATAAGGGAAGCAGAGTCCCGATGCAATGCCAGGGAGCGCCTGATCCTTCAGTCCTCTTTGCAAATGCTTTGCCTCCTAAACATTTTGTCTCATGCAGTCTGAAGCTAAGCTGTTCCAGGCTCTCAGTTGGTTGGGACGATCAAGGAAACGCGAGCGCGAAAACGCGAATGCGAGAAAAAGGTTTTTTCTCGCTCTCCCATTTTTCCTAGCTCGTCTCGACTTACTGAGAACCTGGAACAGGCTAGTCTGAAGCACACATTGATTATTATTCATCGGTAGAAACTGCTGTACGACTGAGCGGTTCTGAAGTACCTTATGCTGGCCGGGTGAAAGTACGTTACCAAGGAGTCTGGGGAACCCTGTGTGAAAATGATTGGAAAACTGAGACCGCTGAAGTAATCTGTCGACAACTTGGGTATAAAGGAGTTGAACTGGATTTTGTATTACATAATGAATTCTCGTACAATCCAGACATTATATACGAGGTGGGTCCAGGCCCTGTATGGTTCAATGGTGATGCCTGTACAGGCCATGAAAGGACTCTGGGCGATTGCCAATTGCAGCAAACAGTGCATTGCAACAGCGATGATGTTCAGCTCATATGTAAAATGGACGGCATTTCTGTCAATGGTAAGTAGTTGCTACTTGCCCGCTCCACAAGGAGCGACAAAAATGCTGAAGCACTTTCACTTTTTGCAAGGGTCTTTGGTTGGCCATTCGTTTCAAAATTATGACACGGTATACGTGCGGTTTTTGCCCACGTATATTTGTATTTTCCCCGTTGTATGGGTTTTTATCCCGCGAAAATGAAAATATTCACCTCATGCGTTCTGTCAACGCAAATCTACATTTCCCAAACACGCTTATGATCACGTACATGCGCCCAGCAAATGTGCGTATACAGCTCAGCTCAAAACACTTGGTTCTTCAACATATAATTTGTTGGAATCTGGGGATCGCCAATTTTGGCGAAATTTTCGCGGATCTCTGTTGCTTACGTTCATTTTCTATTGTATGATTTTTCTCTGCCGATAAATTATTTTTTTCGTAAAGCTTATTTAATAACCTTTAAAATGAGGTTTATTTTTCCACATAACTCTGAATACTTGTAAAAATAACAGCTTTTACTGGAGAGCCATTTTTTTTCCGCGCGATTCACCGCGCCAAGAATGAGTTAAATTAAGGGACTGTGCACGCTTCTTTTCAAATGCGGACCGCGACATGGCAGGAAAACACAATCATTTTCGATTGGATGATGCGATCGATTCTGTTCGTGGATTGCTCAGTTCGTTGGTTCCAGAAGAGGCTGATAATAATAATAATAATGATATTGATAATGATAATGATAATGATAATGATAATGATAATAATAATACTAATATTTAAAAAAGCGGCGTTTATTGAGGAAAGACGTGTAAATATACATATTGATTAAGTACATTATAAAATTACCGCGGTGTCGAACAACTTATGGTAAATTAACCAATTAATAATAATAATAAATTGTTTTATTGTATTTATTTATAAGGATAAATACTGGTAAAAAGTGTAAAAACTAAAAATTTTACTAATTATTATAATTATTATCTCTACTACTACTACTACTACTACTACTACTACTACTACTACTACCATTACCATTACAATATTTAAAACAACCTTTTACAAAATTTGCGTTGCATATATCGTCTTAAACTGTCCTGTCATAAAAGAAAATCCCAGTCTTAAGATTAAAAGCCTATAAGAGACTATTAAAAAAAAGAAAAGAGGAACCGGAACTAGTGAATGGCTCCGTCTACAGTTTCGATATCAAAGTCCACATTCCTGGCATCGCAGGGGAGTCTCCTGGTTGTCCTGGAGCCTCTTAAACAGATAAGAGCGGATCTCAGTAATGCAAAACATGTGTTCCCTCTAATCCATGACATTGTTGCAGCATACTCTTTCCCCTTCTTTAGAGCTATCAACTCGGCGAGGCGACTGTGGTATCTCATGCACTCTTTGCCCATTCCGCCGGTTATAGTAAATATTAGTGGTGTGAATGTTCCGTGCTCAATGTCGAGAACTCTCCTTGAATATTGACGCTTTTTCTCGTTCTCGTGCATTCTGTAGATCTGTTGTGGCTCTAGGTCCTTATACGATTCGGCATTTGGGTGACAGTCCCTGACATCGATAGTTGGTGTTCCCAGAAACCACGTCTTGCGTCTTGGTAAACTATATGGTAAACTTTATTAAATACTCCCATCAGGGCGTTTCGGTCCGTGTGTCATTCGTCCATTTCATTTTCAATTTAGAACGAAGATGAAATTTTGCTTTTCGTTTTTCTTTATTTATCAGTTCGTCTCTATTTTTTTAAACAAAATTACAATATTATAGAAAAACACCGATATTTTAAATAGTAAATTTAAAGTACTGCTTTATTTAACATTATTTTGCCATTTCTTAGGTTTCATATGAATGAAAAATAGAATATCGTTACAGGAAATCAATCGGCTGTTAGAAACAAACATTGAAAAATCGATTCTATTTTCAATTTTGTTCTTAAAGGAAAATCGAAAATTCATTGAGCAAAATCAAAAATTGAAAATTGATTTCAATTTTCAATTTTGTATTTCGACTACAAAATTCAAAATTGATCGCACCGAACGAGAACAAAAGCTGACGCAGTAGAGGTAGGCTAAGCTGCTCTTTTGCTTACCCGCACTGGGCTAAACGTTTCGTGACTGTGCCACGCCACCCTGCCATAGAGCCATCAGTCGCGTGGCAAGGAGGGGAAGGGAGTGGACTCTACTTGTTAAAATTATGATTTGTTGAGATATCTGGGGCCCGTGAGTAAAGAGGATTTGAATCTAACAGACAAACTACGGCAGTTATAGTGGTGTTTGGTTTAAAAAAAACCTGCACAAGACAGAGAGATTGTGAATTCCACCCCTTCCCCTCCCCCTACAGTTTATAACCATCCCGTTGCATTTTCGCGCCTTTTGCAGACCAGAACTGTTGTCGTCTGTTTAATATGGCAGCTACTAAGTCGTTCGATGTAAGTAGAGAGGGGAAAGACTTACGAATACGAATGCAGGCAGGAGACATGACAGTTGCAAGACTCTCTCGGGCGTTACTAGGGCCAGGGCCACACCAATTTGAACCAATGACCGTGGCAACTAGAGTTCGCTCTTCCCCCCTCCCTCCTTGACACGCCAATCAGGTGCCCCAGGACTGGGCCAGGACAGGGTGGAACAGTCACGAAAGGTATAAGCAAAAGAGCAACTTAGCCTACCTCTACTGCGTCAGCTTTTGTTCTCGTCCGGCGTGATCAATTTTCAGTTTTGTAGTCGAAATACAAAATTGAAAATTGAAATCAATTTTCAATTTTTGATTTTGCTCAATGAATTTTCGATTTTCCATTAAGAACAAAATTAAAAATAGAATCGATTTTTCAATGTTTGTTTCTAAAAGCCGATTGATTTCCTGTGACGATATTCTAT
>BLFN01000209.1:3097382-3102382 GCA_014634225.1 Acropora yongei | reverse complement strand
CTAGGATGATGGTTTATTTAAGTTGCGCAAGGAACAACCTTGCTTCAACGCTGCATACTCTGTTCTTGGCAAAAGTGAAAAGGAATGGGTGGCCAGGGAGGGTACGTTCAGAAAAAAGTGGGTGAAAGTGTAGAAGTTGCAGCATCCATGCGGAGACACAGGGGGTTGACTAGGGAAAGCATAATTGCTGGGCTCTCTGTACATAATCAACGTATTGACCGTGTCTGGAGAAGTGGCTTTGTTGGCGTTGGTCATTTTTTCTACCCCCTTTTCACCACATGGAAGAAAATGGCATCCTGGGACCAACAAGTTTTACTGACCTGTTCTGTTTGCATTACAGTTTTTGCCCAAGAATTAACCATCAACTGAATCCTTTTGTTAGAACATTGAACAATCATCCCTTACGCACAGAAGGAACTCTCCAACAAATTTGGGTGAATGGAATGATCTCTGAAGACAATGCTGAAAATACTGCAGTTAGAGTAGAGACTTGTTTGCGGAAGGCGGGCTAATTCCCGAGATCAAGAGAAAATAAAGGAGGAAGCTAAGAGAGGGCATCCCCCATGCGTATGAAGAGGACCCTCAAGGTCCCCCACCTAATGAGTTTGATTTTGGTAGTGTCGACATACCAGATACAAGTCTTCCATTAAGTAACTTGCAGCTTGAGGCCATTTCACGAATGCAGTCTCTGTTAGAGAGTAATGAACGAGCAAGACGCCAGTCATGTTTCCTGTCTCCTTCAGCGACTTTTGACTCCTTGTATAAATGACCATGGTTTATGGCTGACGGTAAAATTCGATGCTCCTTATGCAAAACTCAATTGCGACTGCACGTGTACACAAGTTTGTTGAGGTGAGCTGTTTACGTGCGTTTGTTGGGTGCATCTATGTGATCATAGGTGTGTTTTGCGTTGATCGAACGCGTAAGGTGAATATTTTCGTATACGTGGGATAAAAACCCATACAACAGGGAAAATTACAAATATACGCGGGCAAAAGCTGCACATATGCCGTGTTATAATTTTAAAACGAATGGCAAACCATGAATGTCTATGTTTACCGCGCCTTATAGCAACCCCTTCCCACCCCCTCCTCACCCAATGCACGTTGTCAAGTGGCTGGACATAACACTTAAAAGATTTTTCGGGGGTGCATGGGGTGGTTATAGCGGTGCTCTTGGTATAGGGGCAAAGGTATGGTGGTAGAAACTAAGAAAATATGTGTGGTTTATAAAGTATGACTGTAAAGTGTCTTGTCACTTTTTGTGGCGGATCAGATTGTAGTTCAACCTCTAACACCGGTTTACGGCCAAAAATTGCCCGTGAGTTGTTCATAACCATCGCCTGGGAATTAAAAGACAATTCTCCGTAAATCGAGTTCAATTTCTAAACGATATGAACGTCAAGACATTGGTATATTGTAACTTATGGCGATTTTCGAGCGCATAATTCATAACTAAAGGAAAATTATACAATTATGTAAAATGAAGTGGCAATTTGAAAACTGGGCGAAATATTGCAGTATAGCCGTTATCTGAAATAATTTGACTTTCCATTACTTTTACAATTACATGTATATTGGTTTTATCAGTAAATCCTTGTAATTACGCTGTCTATATTCTTCAACGTGCACTACTGTATACACTATTTGTCAACATGCAGTACTGTAGTGGAAGCTTGTCAAGAAACCTGAGTCTATATATAAAGTCAACTAGTTTTGTTTGTATTTTGTTTTCTTTTTTACAGAGTTTCCAGTCAGACTTGGAGGAAACAGTTCGAGCGAGGGCCTTGTGGAGGTGTTTTATGGTGGCCTTTGGGGCACAGTGGCAGCTAATAAGTGGGACCTGACGGATGCTTTCGTGTTCTGTCATCAGCTTGGATTTGATCAAGTCCAACGAACATATAAACAGATAATGGTAGCCAAAAAGCGAGTCTTTTGGTTTGGTGACTTTGACTGTAATGGGAGTGAACCAACACTGGGCAACTGCACGCACAGATTAATCGCCAGGGCAACCCTTGGTTATGAGAAACCTTTGAATGTCTTTGTACGCTGCGGTGAAGATGCAGGTGACTATTTGAAGTACATTAAAGAACAAGTTCTTACCTTCCTGTCCCGTATCTATTAGCGAGACAGGTTTCGCGGTCCGGGGACAGGGGGGAAGGGAGACAGTTCGCAACGTTAACCACCCATAAGTCGGAAAATACTAATTAGCTTTGACATGAAAACATCGAGATTTGCTCGGAACTGCTCCCCACCTTTTGGTGGCCAATTCAAAATGGTGGCAATATCTTATGGTTTGAGTCAGAAAACAACCGAAACGAATGAACATCTATATAAATAAATAATTAATAATTGACCAGTCCCTTGAGAGGCTTTTCAAATGATACAAAGGAACATAACAGAGTTAAGAATTCGAACTGGTTAGAGGCAGATCAGTTGGCGAGCGCTACCATCAAGTGATGAGACCGAGATTTGAACCCAGGACCTCCCGACTACAAGTTTGACGCCTCTAACCACTTGGCCACGCTGCCTTCCCTTTTTGGCAGTGAAACTGCTAGAACCTGTTATGATGTGTGAAATCTTAATGATTCCCACCGCTACTTAACATTCGTATTTAAGCGTTAATTTTCGGTTCAGTCCTGGAATTCTTACCGGGAGTCGGATCTCTAATTTCTGTTAGCTCTCGTGGGTCTTTGCCCCTTATTTCACAGAACCTGCCAGAACCTGTTAGAACAACTGTGACTGCCACTTGAAACTGCAGGGTTCTTACCGGTCATGAAAAACCTGGAAAGTCTGGAATTTGATTGTTGGTCATGGAAAATTATAGTTATGTAGGGTCGATAGATTATTGCCGATGTCGAAGCAAGGACACAATAAAACAAATTGCAGAGTCATGTTAGAAAATACCCCAAAACAAGGATGGTTTTGACAATTTTCGAAAGAGACAGCTAAACTTAAGGTCACGCGAAACTGGAAAATGCCATTGAAAAAGTCATGGAAAGTCAGAATTTGAAAAGTTCTAAAGAGTACAAACCTATAACTTTCTCGCTGTTCTTCTTCTTGCCCACAGTCGTAAATACTCAAGCGCCCTCGCCTACAGAAACGTTTTCAAGTTCCATTACCAGTCCCTTGACGACTTCGTCTGCAACTGTGGCCTTAGACATTAATAAGATAGCTCCTACGAGTACCGCTACGGAACTCTCTCGCACGTCAGCACCAACCACTGAGGAGGAGCCTCTTTGTCTCACCAAAAAATGTCGAAATGGTGGATCTTGTAAGCAAACGACGTGCATATGTTTGGAAATGTTTGCTGGTGATTCTTGTGAGATTTATGTTGGTAAGTCTTGTAATTTGCGCTGAGTTGATGCTTTCTACTTTACGAAATGACTCTTTCGGTCATATCGTTTAGTGCTTTTAACTATACTACCTGATGTTAGACGACAATTTAGTTGGTGGCTTGGGTGGAGTGAATTTCTTCTTTCAATGATGTCCACTGGCTAAGATTTCGTCAGCTTCATTTAGAATTTTCAGTCTATTACAACTTTGCTTTTATAGCCGTTCACTTCTAACTTAAAAGTAGTCAAACACCAGCAAGGTCATTCCGGAAACGCGTCGAGCAAATAGATCTTTTAAACTCGCAGCATTTCGTAGAATATAGCGAAGATAGCTGATGACAATCGTTGCTTTTATTATCGTAGGAAATAATTCTGTTTCCATGGTCTTTAAAATGGATATAAGTCAGGTAAGGCTCCGTTAGATTAATCGATTGCGACATAACCCCAGTATATATCGAAGACAACCATCTGCAAACGTTTGCTCCCACCCGATGTTTGTTCAGGACCCAGTTTTGTAATTTGCCGGAACCGGAAACAGAAATCAGCCATGCCAGTTATCGGGTTATCATTAGCGACCTTTAGTTCGGTGTACGAGAACGACTACGAAATCAACTATTGATATTGTTGTTTTTTCGAGGAAGGCCGTTTTAGGCGTTTCACTCATGTTTGCTTAGTGAACTTTTTTTCGAAGCTAGTCCACTTCACAAGAGTAACCCTTGGGCTGTAAGTTCAGTTTTTTGCTTGTACCGAGTTGGCCAATCAGAGGTAATTTCATTGTTTCAATTGATGACCAATTAGAACCGGAGGCTTGAGTAGAGTTGCCCGGAGCTCTTCCCGCCGTCACGCCTGTCAGACATGCGCGAAAGGGAAGAGCCCTGGGGTCGAGCCCTGGGGTCTTCTGTACTGAGCACGCGCATTTGGTTTGGAGGTCGATTTTTTTTTTAACTGCGCATGCTGGGAGCGAAAAATTCATACTCGTGGTCGTGCTTGCACTCTAATCTAAATGGCACGAGTCCATTGTTGGTTAGATTCCTATAGTACGTTCTTTTCTACTACGTAATACATGTGAAACCACCACCATAGTTATTGTTATTTTCCCCTATATTGTTATGTATGCTATGGTTTTATTTTAATTCTTCTTAGTGTTTCTTGCATGTGTTATTAGATTTACTTCCTGTCTTCCTGTCTTTTTTAAAGAGATTGAACGCGTTTAGCACAAGCCCTTGGCTCGGGAGACTAAGCGACCACCCCCCACCTTTTCGGTGCTAATTAAATTACTGTATCGCATCGTATTTTATTGCATTACGTTGCGTTGCGCTGTTGTACTATGTTGGAACAGGGATCATTTGAGGTTTCTGGTCAAACGAGCTCGTTCAGCACATACCGAGTACGACCAAACAATCGTACACCATCACACTACGACCGAGGACGGTGTTTGAATGCACCACGGTTGAAACGGCATGGTTGGTAATCGATCTCGATATAATGCAATCGTGTTCGACCTATCGAGCTTGATCGTGTTCGATTAGTGATTAACAAAAAATTAATAAAATCAGATCGAGCTGCAAAGAAAAATTTAATAATTGAATTTGGTCAGCTTGGAATGGCAACTTATGACTGTTCCATGCCACTAATCGAGCTCGATTGCTTTGGTCGGCCTCAAATG
>BLFN01000209.1:3086896-3089665 GCA_014634225.1 Acropora yongei | reverse complement strand
CCGAGGAATTTGATTGGAAAGATAAAATGCTTTCCCTATCGACGAGTACTGATTACACCAGTTAAATATCTTTTTCTTCACAGTCTTGGCCTTAATATACATCATAAACCAGTTGGATAGTTTGCACTATCCGGTGAGGGTACAAAACACCACACCCTTTTAAAGAGCAAAATGCTTGCCTAAAGGTTGGTTTGGTCCAAGTAAAAAAATAGCATAAAAATATAAAAATGCTAATCTTATTTCATATTTGCGACGGTGCCGAAGTTACAGTCCCCTCCCTGAAACAGGCAATGCGATTTTTCCATGGAAATGGCGGTAAAAACAAGTTTCTATGGCCCTAAATGTCGTGCTCACAGTCACCAGCAAATTATTGGACTAGGCTACTCTTTCAGGTTTTGATATATGGGGCTAGAAAGCGCCCAAAACTCATGTACAGGTGCCGTGTCCGTATTCCCATGATTTCTAAGGCTTGGGACATTAAACGGCGTCGTTCCCTCTTCACTCCTGCGTTTCTGTGTTTTTGGGTGCACGAGCCAACTGTAGAAGTTGAGCGTTCCTCTTTAAGGACTCCTTTGGTGCAAATGAATAGACTGCAGTTATTTTATCAAAACAAAATAAAATTGACTGGCCGTGGTCATAGTTTCAAGTTATTTACTCAGGAGAAGCTTACATGACGTAACTCTTTTAAATGCTGTAGTGCAGCCGTGACATACCAAGAAGACAAAAACATTTCTGGCCATGTAAGAATATAAGGTGTTCCCGCGAACGGCTAACAAGGAAGCGTTGAACGACTAGGACCTTTCTGTTGGCTTTCCTTCATTTCAAATAGCGGTGTACTATCCCCACAATTGTCAAGATGGTGACCTTCTCCTATACACGACATTGTTAAAGCTTTCTGTTAAAAGTTGCAATGTTGCACCTATACAAGTAAGGCGCCAAAATCAATTTTCTTTCAGTTCCAAAGTTTTGAAGCAAGCAACGGTGTACCTTGGATCAGTGGCTTGATCTCATCGGCGTAATTTCAAGTTGAGTAGCTAAATATTTTGAGCAAGAGCCAATACAACGTAGAGTTGATTTTAGTGGTGTACTGTATTTCGGATGGCCAAACCAGCCATGTACCTTCTTCAGGTACATTGAGAGTTAAGTACAACGAGAGTTAAGTACAACTCTCATTTTGCCTGAAGAAGGCTTGGTCAGCCGAAATATAGTACATCACTAAATGAAATCTGCGTTGTATCGGCTTCTGCTCAGAATATTTACCTTCTTTCTTTGAATATCGGTGCAACAACTACCAGACATTGCAACACATTAGGCAATTAAAATGCAACGTTACGCAAGGGAAAGAGCAGGAAAATTGAGACCTAAAAGATGAAAAAAGATATAAGAATGTCTAGCGCTTTTGGCTTTACTGGCGATTTGGCCACAACACATAAGAAATTGGAAGGGTTTTGGTTTTTCAAAAAGGTCAGCCTACAATGTAACTTATTGGGAGAAAAATATTGAGAAAATGTGAAATGCGAAGTGACGGTATTTAAGCAGGGTGGGGGTTGAAGTGACGGGGAATGCAATCTAACACATTAAAATAGGCTTAAAATGCAACAGCAACACTAACTGGAGGTTGAGTGCCCCAACGTCCAGGAGTTTCCACCGTTGGCAGCCAGCTCCTACAGGAGACTGCTGCCATGGCTGGCAAATCCTAGCAACCCAGCCATGAGCCCCCACGCAGAAGGGAAGAAGGGCACCCCTCAAACTGATATAGTACGTATACAGTGGAAAAAGGGGAGGGGAAGGGGGAACAACCCAGAAACTATGATCGAACGTAGAATGACGAACAAACACGAGCGATCCACGCACATGTGGACAACATAAGACCGCTGACTGGACAGATAAATTATGTAAAATACTGTCAAAACGAATTGGCCTTCTGAGGCATATTATAGCCCTTATCTTAAACAAAAGCACAAGTTAATTTTTTATCTCGCCTTTACAAGGCCAGTTATGTTGTACCTCAGTCCAAGTTGGTCATCTCGTAGCAAGAAATTACTAGAAAGAGGCTACCGGATGCAGAAGAGAGCTGCGCGCATTATCATTCTATCATGATTGGACGCCAAAAGAACAACACGCAGGTTCCATTCTTTAGCGAGGATATTTAAATAGATGTTCTATACCCTTCAAGAGACTCGGGGGCACAATTCCAGATTATATCAATTCTATATTAAATACAAATTCTGAGAATCATAACCGACCACTCGTTTTGTAAATTTATATTTTCATTGGCCTGTTTTTAGGAAAGACACAGAAGAAGGCCGCACTTTCAGTATTCAACTATTAGAAATTGGAACGAGCTGTCTTATGACCTAAAGAAGGTGAAAGATGTTCAATCTTTTAAAAGGAAATTGTCTATGAATGTAATCGCGAAGCAAAGAGAGACAGGAAACTTTGACTTTATTTAAGTAAAGTAGCTTTTTTTTTCAATCAAGTCCAAAATAACTTGTTTTAGATAATGAATAGTTTTATTATAATACTATTTTTTGCCTATTTTTATAACAGTGTAAAACGTTTTAATATTAATTTTGATTTTATATCTTATAGAGGGCCACAAGTTTAAGTTTTTTTTTTATAACTACCACGTTTTTACCCTCTTCAAAGAAAGGCGTTACTTACTAGAAACAAGACGGCACTCGGACCAACAAGGGAAAAACAATTCCTGACGCTTGGCGTAATCAATTCGTATTCTTTACTGACAGAGTTGATGGACGGAACTTGTCA
>BLFN01000209.1:3066896-3074396 GCA_014634225.1 Acropora yongei | reverse complement strand
GATCCAATGATAATTAATTCTCTCCGACGTGAGCGATTGGTTGGTGACGCCGCCGGGGGTGGTTGGTGGGGGGGGGGGGGGTACTCACAGAAAAGTTAGGTGGGGGTGTGCACCCCGCTTCCTGAAACTCTTACCCTATTTCAGATCAAAATTTGCGATTTTCCCTACCCCATTTCAGACCTGACCAAAAATTTGATACCCTATTTCAGCCGTTACACTGTTCGCGCAATAATTCGAGAAGGGCTTTTGTTGATAGTCTTATCGCCTAATGATGAAGAAGTAACTTCTAAAAAAAACACCCAATTCAAGACTTGAGTGCACAAACCATACGCTATTTCAGACCAAAACGGCTAAAGAAACACCTTACCCTTTGGGGTCACGCATACCTATATAGCCCATAAAAGGAAGTCCCCCCCCCCCCTCGGGGCAACGCCTCATGCAAATTGTTGTTTTGATAATTCAGCTGTTCACGTGTGAATGGGTTTGTCTTTCCCTACCATTAATCGATCTTGGCTGTAAGCGCGTTTTCCTGATATAGTGATCACATGCCAGTGCCACTGCAATCTTTCTCTTGTTGTTTACAAGCCTTTGAATCGTATACACTATTTGCGTTAATTATGAGTTTTAGTAAACCATCAACGTTAGGCCAATTATTTTTCTTCTTTTTTGGGGTGTTGCAAGGTCAAAAAAGTAGTAAGTAGGGTTAGATACATTAGATACATTTTGCTGGAAAACTTGAGTGTTACGCTTTTGAGCGTCACCCTCAAAACAACAGCATTGTGTTTAAAATTATGCTCAACAAATAGCATTATGCTCGACTGATCTTGGTTATTTTCTATTCTCTTTCCCATTCCTGGAGACAAAAAATCTCCATAAGTCAGGAACACAATCTTGTATTGCATCAATTGCAAGTTTACAAGACATAAAGCGACCTTGAAAGTAGCAACAAAAAATCCTTACTAAAAGCACTTGAAAGTGAAAATTTTTCACTACTGTAGCGTCAGGTCAGCGGTTATATTTAACGCATGCCTACTGGAATAAAGCGTGTTCATTTGCATCCGCCATCTTGAGTGTATGTCGTGTCTTCTCGGAGAACACTTCAACTACGGCTACGAAAATGATTATTATTATCTTTACGCTAAAAAAAATGCTCATTATGCCGGCATTATGCTCGATGCTCCGACTATAGCATTTTGCCCCAAATTATGCCAGCATAATGTATCTAACCCCAGTAGTAAGTAGTTGATGCATGGACTACAATACAATATACAATATACAATATACAGTATACTACAAGCCACGTGCCGACCGGTACGCTGAATTAAGGGGAAAAAGAGATTACGAATGAACGATCGATGTAAAATGCTTTGCTAGCAGAGACTCTAATCTAATTTTTTTTAATTTGTTTGTTTGTTTGTTTGCTTGTTTGTTTTTTCAGCTGTAGTTGTTCCTTGAACTCTCGCCGGTTTCTAAGACCTATTACTTTATGCTACCGTTAAAGGAAGAATAATACAACGTCTAGTGACCAAGCTTGTTCGGTCAAGTTGATTGGATATTGGCCTCTTTTCTTTTTGCAATTCCATGGACCTCTACCTCGTCGTCTCATAAAAACGCAGGAAAAGAACTTGGCCAATATCCAGCTATCTTGACCAGTTTTCTTTGATCTAATAATTACAGCCAAAAAACAATGGGTTTTGAAGGCAATCAGTAATCTGTACAGGTAATCACATGATTTCGAGTGCAATTTGGAATAAATAAGCACGAGTAAATTTTTTCAAAGACTGACAAAATTGCACGAGACCGTAGGGCAAGTGCAATTTGTGGTCTTTGGAAAAATTTACGAGTGATTATTTATTGCAAAATGCACGAGAAAAATCATGTGATTACTTATTAACAATATTCATGAAAAAATTGCAAGATAGCTTATCATAATTATGCAGAAGCAACGCAGGTAAATCACGTGCAAAAATAATTTATTCAAACCCTGCAAATATATCATCATGCATTCGGTCAAAATAACAGGTTTTTCCATGTTTTTAAAGTTCTTTAAGCCGCAAAAAGTTTTTTTTCTCTTTTTTGCACTGAATTTCCTTTTTTCTGCACTGAATTACTTATTTTCTGCATCGTGTTCCTGAAAACTGCATTTCTCTTAGCCAATCAGAATCGAGAATATTTTTCGTGTATATTATTAAGAGCATTATTGGATGAATGCTGTGACCCGCAGTCGTTGTCTATGAAATCACAAAACTGGTAACATTTGAAATAAGTTACAGTTCACATATCTGCTGTATTTTAATCCTTGGTTTTATCTTATCATTGAAAGACTCAAGAAAGCACTTACTTCAACTACCGCCGCCCTCATATCAAACCAATCTCCCAAGTGACGATGAACAACTCTACAGGCGAACGTCTTATCGTTCCATCACACACCTGCCCTGTCATTGTTTCTACAATGTTTACATTGACGCTATCTGTGATAAGTACAGCAGCATTTGTCGGGAACGCACTGGTTGCCTTGACCTTTCTAAAGACTCGGAACTTGCGGACAAGCACAAACTATTACATCGTGAACATGGCGCTGTCCGACTTTCTATATCCGTTCTTGAATTGGCCACTGTACACCAGCGAGGGAATGCTGACATCTAACATCCTGATCAGTGAGCCTTGGGCCACGTTGGCATGCAAACTCGGAATGTATTTCAGAGTAGTATCACAGGTTGTTTCAGTGCTAAGCCTCGTACTGATTGGTGTAGATAGATTCATCGCCATTGTCTATCCAATGAAAGGTGTCATGTTAAATGTGAAAATTCGTGTGGCTTTGTTGTGCGCGTCTTGGTTAATACCATTATCTTGTGGCTTGCCTTATGCGATGTTTTCCGGGATAATCAAAGTCGAGAATCAGACCTTTTGCAGGTTCATGATGAGCGATAGGTCTCTAACTGTTTTCAATGGTCTAGGTTTTGTTGTTATGTACCTCGTACCTTTGATCACAGTAACAGTGTTGTACTCTATAATCATGAAAACTTTAAAAGAGAGGCCACCGCCTGGTAACTTACTGAAAACGAGAGGGACGGTTGACGATAAACGAAGACAGCAGAATAAGAGGATACTCAAAATCTTGCTATCCATCGTATCTTTATTTGTTATTTGCTGGACACCGCTTTGTGCCTATTTGTTCCTTAAAAAGTTTTACCCAGCTGTTTTCCCAACGGACAGATGCTTGTTACTCGTTGGTTTTACATTTTATATTTTCCCTTCATTGAGCACTGCGGTCAACCCTCTTATACTTTTCGTGTTTAGCACAAATTATAATCAAGCGTTAAAGAGTCTCTTATCGCCAATGTTTTCTTCCTGCAAACGCGGATCTAAAGTTGCAAAGCGTAAGCAATCTGGAGCACTGGCAACGCAAATGATGAATATAGAACTGACGAACACCAAGCTGTTAGACTAAAAATTAACAATGACTTATTTTTCAACGCATACAGCCTGGCCATTACCTGTTTCAGTTCACTGAACTGAAATCGGGTCTCGGGTTGAATACGTGTTAACCTATGATCCTGGCCAAACCGTCTGGGGACAGCGTTTTCTAGTTTCATGTTGGTCTATTACCTCCAGCCGATTTCCGTTTAATTTTTTCTCACAAATACTCTTCTTAAACAATGTTAAGTCCACAGCTTAAACAATATCATTAATAAGTGTTTGACCACGGAGACCCGACACAGTCCATATTCCGGCTTTGAAAAGAGACGCAGGTTGTCCCAAATGTTTTAGCCAGGATTATCAGTAAAACTACTTTAGTCTCAACAGTTATACCGTCTGAGAACATCATTTACTGGGAGGGTCGGTAAGGCTGGAAATTCAACCTCTTTTCAGAAATATTTGTCATGTTTGTACTGCATAACGCACTTACAAATATTCCGCATTCGACACTGTAATAATTGACTTGTAACGCTTCGGTATTTAGTACTTCTTCTAGGTGTGTTATTCTTTAGATGTTGCCTTGACAGTTTGCCTAGCTAGGACATTCATTAAGCCGAGACATAAATTGTGAAGGGGAAACTGTATAGATCGTTTTCACACTTTACATCTTAGAATGCTGTTGGTGTTCAATATAATTTTCCTACGATCCGTTAAGATTTTGTTGTATTAAAAAAAAAAAAAGAAAAAATATCATGTCCATGGTTGGTATGTTGTTGTTTTGTTTTGTTTTGTTTGTTTTTTTTTCTGAAAACCCCATCTCATTTGAGTTGTCTTCACTACGATCCAATATCACGTAAAGCCTCGCTTTCAAGAGTCGCAATTCCACGCCAATAACCTCGCCTAGGTAACCAATCAGAGTGCGAGAATCCTCTGAACTGTGCGATCCTCATGCAAATTTTACCAATATCTGTTGTTTTACCACCAAGCCGCGCTTTCAACGCGTAATCACATGTAGAATTACATTAATGAATTTACAAAGCAATGCAGATGAAAAGAATTCCCAAATTCCAAGGTGAAAATATACGAAAGTTGTTACAGGTTTAAAAATAATTTTTCAGAAGCGAGGCTTGGCGGTGAAACTTGGCGCTCTGACGTAATCATGCTTAGGGCCTGTTGTCCCTTTACTCCCGGGAGAGTAGAAAACTTCGTATGAAGGAGCATTTTGTCAGATCATTCTGGTCTTGCTTGTATGACGATATCATGCAAATGGCCTATTTGGCGGGGGGAAATCCCACTGTAATCATTGCTAGTTTACTCGTATATCTACCGTTAAACCGACGACCGCAATTTGCAACTTTTTTTTTTTTGGAACCAATCGTTCGTTCGTTCGTTCAAGTTAAAAGAGTTTCCTAATTCGTGTAATAATCAAGATTTATAAACCGAATGCCAGTTTACGTTCGAAACAACTGGCATCGTGATTGCCATGAAGAATCATTGCCCTTATCACGGGACGCGTAAACGCGATGTGTATAGGTGTTGTGCACGTTACGTCATCGCCGCCATGTTGGTAGACGAAAACAATCCCTCATTAGCTCCTTTTGTTCGTCAACCAGCATTTGTACATTTCACTATTGTTATCTGTGCGTCTAGAGATTGGTTGCACACCACTATACCGAAAAAAAAAATGAGAGAGAGAGAGAGAGAGAGAGAGAGAGAACTGCCTTCCCTCCCCAGGGGTATATCAGAAATTGGAGGTCATCATAGAACACATCTCACGATTAGATCGAATAATCTTTAATAAACGAAACTCTTCGTTGCCTTTTACGACCTGGTTGTTTTTTATTAAGTTAGTCTCCATAAAGTCTCTTTTATAAAATGTATTTACGAAAAACACTCAACGTGATAGATTGGCCATTTTACAGTTGTTTACTCGGTGACCTGGCCTGTGAGTGGCAGCGAGGCTGCCGGCGACCTCGTATTGATACAGACCGCACTGCTTTCATCATGCAAAACGTAACGCTTTGTTCTAATGCAAACTGGTCTTTATTTACATAAGAAAAGCAAAGAGGTTTCCATCAAAACAAGATCACGCGGTAGCCTCACGTCCATCCGTAGGCTACCTAACACTGCCACAACTGTAAAATGGTATATTCTAAGAGTAATATCCGTACTTATTTCATGTTTTGATTTGGACGCGATTGAATTTGCGTGTTTTAAATAAGGACAAATCAAATACGTTCTACAAAATAGACTCCAATGAGTTAAATCCATATCTTTGTGGTGCTCTAGATGTTAGAATATCTTTTCCCTGCAACTTTGAATTGATAAGATATTCTTTATCCATCTGCCTCTGACTCCACGAAAGCACCTCGTCAATGTTTGGCGTTTCAAGCCCCACAATTTCAGCAATACCCCGGATGACGGCCAGACCGTAAGGTATATCTTCCGTCATGTAACGGGACGTGTAATCTGGCACGAATTTTCCGTCAGCGGTCTTCTCAACTGGATGTTTGAGGCTTTGGTAGACTGCATTAGTCTTTATCACTGTGTAAAGGTCGGTCTTGTCCGAGATCTCTTCAGAATAGCATCGAAGGTACCAGTCATAAATATGAACAACCTGTGAAAGAAAACAAAAGATTAACTTCGCCTTAAAACTGCTCTTCAAAGTTAAGACCGAGCTAATGCAGAGTGGTAATTTCGCAGGACAAGAAAGGTGATGAGAACGGGATTTAACCTGAGACAACTACATCTGTCTGTAAACGTTTTTGGCAAGATTGCCAAATAACTCTGTTCACTTTATACGCGGTAATTATTTTCCGCGCAGCTTAACTTTAAATAGTTTATTTTGCAGAATGACCTACGTAGCTAGTACAAATTCACGCGCAGTTCTTTCACGGAGATGTCCAGTTTTCAGGCCCAGGGGAGGAAATCTTGAATCTGGCAGACGACAGCTATCATTCATTAAATCCTCTTTAATATCTGGGAACACTTCAAACTATACATTGCCCTCTAATCAGTCACAGCGCGTCAACAATCTATTTGACAGGAGAGTTTTCCCGCGGCAACTGCGGGTTATGGCTTTCCCTTCTGCTTTTTTCTCGTGAGGAATTTTCAAATTGGTTCACTTTTTTATTTCAACATAAAAGAGGCAACTTCACTATGATTTTCCTCGGCTTTATTATCGTGCAAATTGAACATGTTGCAGTCAATCACATCCTACCTTCGACATGTCTGCTCCCGTCTTGAGTTCAAGCAACTTCGCAATCTCCTTAATTTCCTCTGAGATGCTGGAAATAAGGATGGCGGTTGGCTCTGTCAGACCATTGTAGAAAGGAGGTCGCTGACCAAGTGGTATCCCGTCCCACCCCTCCCACTGGCCGTACATGATTGATGTGTGAAGGTAGGAGTTGACGCTCATTAGGTCAACAGCTAGAGGATGCCCTGACACAATCAGCTTCGGGATGGGTCCAAGGAGACACTGCAAAGTGGGGACTGGGTCCTTTCGGGGTGGCACATCTCCTTCCTGTACACAGAGAGTGACACGAAAATGTCTGTCAGTGTACTTGCTACCGGATGCAAAATATTGAAAATGTCATTTGCTCTCCGCGATTACTACCCACAAAAAACATCCCGCGTTTAATTAAAGTCTCCTCTAGATCCCTGAATCACGAGATTGGATTCAAGTAACCGCTTAAAACAGTATAACATAAACGAAAAACAAAAAATGCACAGTAGGTACATGGATGGGAAAATACGACAGGATTGAAACGGATAACAACGGAGTAGTATTAAAATCAAAGGGCGAGCCAGACGTTCTTCAAATTCAGTAACAATTCGCCCATAAGAAGAATTGCTTAAACGCTCAGAACCAAAGTCTTTTTCATGTCTCGGTTGCACGTGGTGATAAGTTTAGAATTCAGTCTTTTTTTTCTTTTTTTTTTTAGCTGGCGGAATCCTGCGAATCCCGCAATCTGATTGATCCTGGGAGTGGGTGGAATTTTTCTGTCTCACCCGCCATGCGTGACGAGTCACCGAGTCGCAACCACGACTTCTTCGCGCCGTTTTGAGATGTTTATGCGA
>BLFN01000209.1:3042960-3055460 GCA_014634225.1 Acropora yongei | reverse complement strand
CTGCTTTTTGCTCTGTTGTAATTTTTGGCATATTTTTAGCAGATTTCTAATTTTGAATAATAAGGTTGCATTATGCCTGGAAGACCTATGACAGAAGAGCAGAAACGAAAGAAGAGAGAAAGAGGTCGAGAAGGACAGAGGGAAAGAAGAACCAGAACCGAAGAGCAGCGGGAGGCGGAGTTAAAACAACTGCGAGAAATGAGAAGCAAAAGAACGGAGGAAGAGCGTGAAGCTGAAGTACAAAGACTGCGAGAAATGAGAACGAGTAGAACCGACGAAGAACGGGTGGCTGAAGAGCAAAGGCTTCGAGAAATGAGAAGCAACAGAACGGAGGAAGAATGGGAAGCAGAGTCACAGCGACTGCGAGAAATGAGAAGGGACAGAACCGATGAAGAACGGGTGGCTGAAGTAGTCAGACTTATAAACTTGTAAACTTCCTATGTCAGGGGATATTTATTATTTTTCCACGTCATCTTGTTTTAACTCGTTTTAGATTGTTTTGTTTGGTTTTCTTTATTTAATTGCTTTCGCCAAGGCTAAACAACAACAACAACAACATATTCAAAATTGTTGTATCCCGTAAATTCGTTAAGTAACGCCAGTAAGAATAAATAACACGGGTGCTCCGCCTTTAGGCTTGCCTAAATCTGTATTACTATTATTACTATTATTATTATTATTATTATTATTACTATCACTATTATTGCGTCGCTATTGTTTGCGCGAGCCAAGAAGGGCCCTAGAATAGACATTGCAAGAACACCGTAAGTTTGTGGTCGGCGCAAGCTGGGTGTTTTAGGGACTGCACAGAGAAAGACACGAAAGCCGTAGGCGAATTTTAGACACAGGCTGCCTTAGGCCTGGCACGCGTCAAAATCTGATAGGGCCGAGCCTTTGCGTACCACGTCAAAAGCTCGATAAACGAAAACATCCTTTTTGTCCACGAAACACACTATAATCTTTCCCTGATAAGAACTTACTGTAGAAGGCTTTGCTCGCACACAAAAAAATTTGGAAATCACGTGAAACTTCGCGAGGTCCAAAGTCCAGCATTCCAGATTTTGGAAATGCGTTGTGATTGGTCTACGCAATGTCTACGTTAATGTATGCGCGGAAGGCTAGCGGTTCGTGAAAGCTGCAAGCGGGGAGGCAAGTATTGTTGTAGAGCGCAAAATGGAGGTGGCATCTTTCACTTGGGTTATTTTCTTGCTTCTAATCTCGCCAGTTAATGGTAAGAATACACTTATCACGTATAGGAAGTGCAATTGGTGAATTGAACAAGTGAGACACTAGTTCATGTAATTAGCTTGGCACTCCTTTATGCAAATTCCCTTCAACTTAAGGCTGGTTTCCAATGGCTACAGTCGGCTCTGCGATCGTTTGCGATCCTCTGCGATTATATGGAAACAGCTCTCTTTGCGATCGTCTGCGATCCGCGATCGTCTGCGATCATATGGAAACCAGCCTTTAGGCTCTTCACAAACAGCATTTTATCATTAATTATGTAACCTTGATAATGGCGCAAGATGCACCGAAACGTCGGTTTCTATCACTTATATTTCATGTCTCATGAGTTCATCATGTAGGAAACTCTTACATTAAGTCAAAAAGACCGGGTGTCCGACTGTAGAGAAGGAATCTGTGGTTTTCTGCCTTGAGACTCACTGGTAAATTTGAAGACATTCGGTCTGAATAATTTAAACTCAGTTGGAAGCAACTAGGAGAGAAAAACTAAAGTACTACCGCATAGTGCGGTGGTGCGTATAGTCTGATTTCTTTTTATAATTAATGTAGTATGTGTGCTCAGTCATGTAACTTGATAAATGGGTACAATCCTATTTGCACTTTACGCTTACTTCTAAATAGAAACTGAATGATGATTCGAAATTTAGAGCCATTTGACAAACGTTTCAGCCACCATATTGGAGACAGGATGTGAAAGTTTGTGTAGAACGCAGAAGTTGTGCTCACCTCACTCTGGGCTCGTTTTCATTCCTTCCAGTGTGATTCTGGTCTACACCACATTCTCTAGCCCGCTCATTATGTACTGTAGTTTAGTGTGTAGTTTAACTAAACGAAAGTAGTAGATTTTATTAGATGTCTGCTTTATTTATTTACTGCCTTATTAGACATTTCATTCTAGCATCAATGCTTACCATTAGGATGCATGTGACCATTCAATGACGTCCTTGTTCTGCTTGTGTTAAAGAATATTTTCATGATCTCGCTGATTAGCTCTTCATATTGTTTTCAAGAAAAGCGGGTAAAATAAAATGATGATGAAAACAAAGCACTGTTTTTCTACTAAGAATGGATCGGAGGGAAAGACAACAAGACCATCCCAGAAAAAAAAATTCTAAGAATGCAAATTTCGCTTTCCCCGAAAGGGGCTATAAATAGTCGAGGGATAAATTATTCGCTCGATCGGACAACATAGAAATGGTGGCAAAAGATAACTTTTATACGTAACAACGTAGTACAGGTATTCATTCTATTAATCAGGCAAGGAGCTACGTCTGGAAAACGCAGTTGACCAATTTGAGATATAAATATCACTGAGTTGAACCAATAGTGCTGACTTCGTGTTTTCACAAACAAGTAAACGTTGAACAGAAGTTTTCAACCATTACCCGATCTAAATGTCACATACCGTTGATTAGAACTGGATAAAGCAAATAAGACGAAGAAGAGAAGAAAAGCAACCACTGGGCTGAAAAGGGAACTCAGTTTCGGTGAATGTTTCTTCCAGAACGCTTGTACTCGGAGATAACGATGTCAGATGATAATACGACAGGAATATTTTAAAGGTGGCAGGTTGCAAGTTGAAAAATGTAATTACCGCTGGTTGTAGACTTACCGTGACTGTTACATGACGCGTTTACGGTCTCGCAGCGATATGGCCTAGCCCGCATGTAGCGAAATGCGAACTGGCCACTGGCAATGAGAGGCGAGTATATTCGCAGGCTTTTTAGCCAACTGTGAATGATTTTTTGAAGACAAATCTGAAATGTCTGCAAAATTTTGTGCTGAATTTAGTGTCTTCATGGAGAGACATCAAAATGAAAGCGCAAGTGAGCCTGTCACGGTGTAGCTAGAGCCTGATAATTTCTGTTGGTAAAGCTTAATCCCTACAGTTCCATTTCCTATTCATTTGTAATAAGAAATGTTGTTGAGAGGGTGTGCGGAAAACGAAGGCCGAAGACCTGGAAAACGAAGACCCCCCCCCCCAGAAAAAAATGACATATCAAACAGAAAATAAGAAAACACGCCATTAATGTTCTTTAAAACGATCGAGATGCTATCTTTCGCGAATTACGGTAGGGTTTTCGTTTTCCACACACCCAGGCCGATATGCGGCAAACCAAAAAGGACCAAAAACGAAGAACCGAACCAAAATGAAAAAAACCCAACAGTGACCAGCCAAACACATACTTTCTGTTGTTTACAGGGGACAACGAGTCATTTCAAGCCAATTAACTGTTGAACTTGGAAGGACTTTAAATTAATTTATAATTTATAAATAATAATAAATAATTTATTATATATATATAATATATATAATTTATAAATAATTCATAAATAATTTATAATTAATATAAGACTTGGTAACGACTGACCATGACCATGATAAAATATTTGTCATTTTTTACTCCCTTCTCATCTTACCGCGTCGCGTGAGTACTCGTGGTGGATGACCAATCGTCCGTTGAACTGGGTGATGTGTTTGGCTGGTCACTTTTGGTAATTTTACATTTTTTTAGGGGTCTTCGTTTTTGGTCTTCTACCGTAATTCAGGAAAGATAGCTTCTCGATCGTTTTAAATGACATTAATGACGTGTTTTGTTATTTTCTCTTTGATATGTCATTATTCTGGGGGATCTTCGGGTTCCGGGTCCTCGGTCTTCGATCTTCGTTTTCCACGTCCTCATTTTCCACAGACCCGTTGTTGACCTGAGCCAAACCTGGAATCGAAGGAAACATGAGTTCCATATTAAGCGTACTTGCGTAAAGGAAAAAAAAAAGGAATCGGTTATATCCGTTGTGGAATTGGTTAAATTCCCTCCCAGCGAAAAGATTGGGATTCAGTGTTTGAGTGAATTTGCAGGAATACTTTACGTAGAGCTTGTCATAGTTCGCAAAACTTTCCGATTATTGCGTCATACCCGCTTCGGTGTTAAGCGCACATGCGCGGTAGTATCTATAGTAAGTGAACGTATGCAGATTTTGAAGCCCGCAATTTTTGGCGTGCAGTCGTTGTGTTGCGAGTATCAATTAATTCACAAGTTTCTGCCACGGGGCCCTTGGCAATTAAATCCTGATTAGACAAAACTATGTCATAAAGAGATACATTTATGGTAACAAACATTGGAAATCATAAAAGATGGAGTATACAAAAGCGTTCTAACCAAAGGGCTTTGTTTAATGCACGTGGTCTTATCGAGTGAAAGACCGGCGCTACTTTATGTGAGAGTCCATATGAGTATTTAGGTCACTCGCTTTTACAAGTGCCAGCGGTTTCCCAATTTCAATTGCATTTTAGTTAACCTGCAAAATACGCCTGCCTACGACAATAGTCCATTTCGGAGTTGCTGTTTGGCTCGCTCGTTTCAAAGCGAGTCCTGGTGCACAACCATTCAAATGGAGTTGAGTTGTGTATTTTCATGGAAATGAACTCAATTATTATTTGAATGGTTTAGCACTAAAGTCGGTTACAGACGAACAAGTTTTCCTAGACAAGTGTTATTGACAAGTTTTATTTGCTCATGTGTGTGAACCACACGTTTTCAGTGACAAGTTTTGCCTTGACAATTTTTTTTTTTGCTGGTGTGAACGAATGAACAAGTTTTCTCTGACAAGTTTTAACTGTAGCCAGCGGAGGACGGAAAGCAAAAACACAGGGAGCCATTTTCGTTTTTTGATCATGGCTCATGCTTATTTGATGAAAGAAAAAAGGTTGCTGGCTTGTGGTCTGGGTTTTGCTTTACTTTGGCAATATGGCACTCGAAGAGACCTATGAATCGCGGGTGGCTTTTTCTTGTTTCGCTTCCTGTAGGAATCCACTTCGGTATTCCACAAGTTTTCTCTTGGTCTTAGGTATTCGAGCAGAATTGGTCCAACGAACAGTGTTTTTCCCGGCCATGTTGTTATCCGCCATTACGGCTAGCACAACAAGAACACCGCAGAGGGCCCGCAATATTTTTCAATTTTCTTGATAAGTTTTCCTTGTCGACCCGTACAGACCAGCAAGCTCTGCACCTGTCAACTTTTTCCTTCACAAGCGCACTTGTTCAAAAGCTAGCGTACTAGCTTTTGAAGAAGTGCACTTGTCATCGAAAAACTTGACAAGTTTTTCTTTGCACACCAGCAAATAAATCTTGTCCCAGAAAGTCAAAACTTGTCCCAGAAAACTTGCTCGTCTGTAACCGGCTTCAGATTCCTTCTGAACCAGAGGCAAATAGCAACTCGAAAATGTCCTATTGTTGACCAGTACTCGCTGTTAAAGTTGAAATTCACCAGCAGACTCACAGAAACATCGCAATTTGAAAGAGTATTTTCCACCTAGTTAATGTTTAAATGTGACGTTCAGAGCAGATTTTGTGCAAAAGGTACCCCTTCACAGTTCATGTTGCTACAGTTACTAAACGTGACAATCGATTTCAGATTTATGCTGTTTCTGTTTTCGAAGGCTGCGTGCAAACGAGCGCAACAACTCCCAACAATATTGCGCTACGCTTCGACTATCACGGAACAAGAGAAATGTTGGGAATTTTTGCATCAAAAGTTTGAGCGGTTTCAATCTCCTCGCTGAAACTCCCAATAACACGCAACAACATGCAACAGGGTGTGCAAACGAACGCAACATGTATCACCCAACAATGTTGAGTCCGTTTACACGGAGCCTAAGAATTAATGCAGCGTCAGAGAAGGATCAGTAAGGGGTAAAATCAAACCTGGGATTTGCCTCTTTTTTGGACTGGGAAAATCGAATTTGCTGCACTGAAGCTGGGATTTATCCGCTAGGAAAGGGAGAAACAATTGCGAAAATCGAAATCGGATCTCTCTTGTTTAGCGGTCTCCGACTGTATAATTTAAATCAGTACAGTTGCTCAAATGAGCCTATTTTGGAAAATACAGTGTATAGACAAAATTCTCCAATGGCACAATTTCACCTTCGCAGCGCCTTCGATAGCTTGCCGGCTTCACACGGTTACATTATTGAGCTCTGTCTGTTTCTTTTTCTGATCAGCGATTTGTTGTTTATGGATTTGCCTGCAGAGGCAAATCCATAATTATCCATAAACAACAAACGATGGTAACAAGGCTTGGAAGACATAAAATGTATGTCTTCCAAAGGAAATAAATGGTTTTATGTCAAGTTGATAAGCGCTCTTTTGCTGTTTCCCGTCTCTCCCTTTCTACTTTCTGTCGTTTGTATACGGCAGGTGTGCCCGTACCTTTGCTGGGATTACGTTCTTTATGTTTCCTATGCCTATGGTTCAATCACTTTTGTCCCAGCAAACGGGGCTAGCCTAAAGCAATACCTTGCCGACAATAGTTAGCTTTGAGTTATGAAGCTTGAAGCATAGATAGCGTTTACTTGCCGAATAAGGGATTTTCTTCAGTGCATGTGAAGATACGTGTATCTAAACGAAATAAGTTAGTGCTTTGCATACATTATATGCAGCTGTAGTTTGCCAACAAGCACTAGGAATGGGATTTCAGATTTGGGAACTGGGATTTGGTCCAACATTAGACGGGGATTTTTTGTCAATTCAAAGATTATTTAAAAAATGGATGGCCTTTAGTGTACTGCAACATCTAGTACACCTGTAATTTGCATGTAGTACATCTGTAATTCGTGCAGATCACAACTTAGGTCCGGCAACGTCTCAACAAAACTCACCAGCGGTCGGACTCAGAGCAGGGCGGCCTTACCTGTTTTGATTGAAGAGTAAAAGCCAATAGTCCCTATAACATAACCTTTGCTCAGGTCCAATTTTACCATCGCTCTTATGTTGTCTTATGCTTCACCGAAACGAAAATATAGCGTGATTTCAGGTTATTATAATATGTCATCTGATTTCTTCAGGTGATGAAAGTGAAGATAAACAGGAATGGTGTTTTGGCGATTATGCATTCGCTGTAGGAGTCGGCGCAGTACGGTAACCCGTAAGGGACATGGCATTTCGTGATCAGTTTTTCTGCCTCAAATTTTCAAACTCGAAATTTCAAGTTTCTAAACTCAAAATTTCGTGTTCACAAACGCGAAATTTCGAGTTTGTAAATTCGAAATTTCGCGTTTGTGAAATCGAAATTTTGAGTTTAGAAACTCGAAATTTCGAGTTTCAAAAACACAAAATTTCGAGTTTGAAAATTTGAAGCAGAAAAACTGATCACGAAATGCCATGTCCCTTACGGGCTACCGTACAAAGGAGCGCTATTGTTTCCGCTATTGTTTAGATAAACAAAGAACTGTATGCATAATAAATGATAATATATGATATAAATGATAATATTTTTGGTGCATAAGTTCAAAATTCACTGTGGAGAGATCGTAGTATTTGTTGGGGACTCAAAGTTCCCGTTGTGTCTTATCGGTACCAATGTATTTTTGCTCGTGGAATTCTTTTAGAGCGTATTGAGCGCAAATATTACACCTGTTACAAGCAAAACAAATTATTTTCTGTGGTGAATAGTTCAAATAAAAATAGTGATAGCAAATTTTGACAGAGAAATGTACAACAATTTTGTTATTCCGCCACTGTTCCATGTAAGTGTTGGTGCTTGTTTGTCGAATTCACACTGAAAGTGAATGTTCATTCCACGTTCTACTACCTGTACAGCACACCAGAAAAGTTGCAATGGCTACCAACTCGTGGGAGGTCATGTGTATGTGGGATGACATCCCAACTGATAATGAAACAACAACAGATGAAGAGCCAGATTCCGACTCTGATGCTGGAAACTTTGAAGAGTGTGATTTTGTAAATGAATCAGAAACAGGCAACACAGTACCTGAAATACATTCAGAAGAATTAGAGGATTCAATAGCTCAGTCAGAGTCCACTGCAGCAACTAGTGAGAATGCATCCCCACCTGAGGGTAGCAAAAAGAAATCAACCCAAATAGCAGCTGAAAAAATTGCTACCCAAATAGAAAAATTAGAAGATATGCTGTCAAAAACAGGAGGGGATGCCAAAAAACTGACTTCAGAAGAAGTTAAAAGAATGCTAGCAGCACTGAAAAAGCTTGAGACTGGATTAAACAATCAGCTGACAGTTGCACGCACCAAACCCTTGCTTGAAATTGCACAACGTGAGTGGAAAAAAGGAGATAAACCCGCCCAAAGAACATACCTTTGAATTATCAACAGGTAACTGCTCACTGTCTGAAAATTCAACTGACGAAATGATCCTTACACTTGCTGGCTAATTTAAGCAATTGTCTCATATGCACTTGAAAAATTTAAGTGACTCCAACGGGATTCGAACCCACGACCTCTGCGATGCCACTGCAGTGCACTTACCAACTGAGCTATGAAGCCACACAGTTGAGAGCAGGTCAATTTGTTGGGCTCATGGATGTTTTCCCGTGAAAGGGATGAATGAATGAGTGAATGAATGAAATGATTATGAATTACGAAATGATTATAATTGTCCATCAAGTGTGAGGATCATTTCGTCAGTTGATTTCTAGCCCGCACTTCATAATCATTTCATTCATGTCTGAAGATTGTTATAATTTTCCTGTATTGGTATATTGTATACTAATGTATGTCCTATTGTATTTAATTTTCAGGCCCAGTTGAAGAGAAATTTGAGAACTGTACTTACACCAGGTGATCTATTCCTGAAGTTCTTTGGTGGGACTGTGCTAGATGGTATAATTTACCAATCAAACCTTTATGCTAACCAGAAGCAGGTTAAGATGCAACCCATCACCCAGCAAGAGATGTATGGATTTCTTGGTATAAACATTTTCATGGGCTACCACAAGCTGCCATCCTGGTCTGATTACTGGAGGATTGATCCGGATCTAATTGTTCCTTTTGTGCCATCAACACTTTCAAGAAATAGATTTTCCCAGATATTGGGAAACCTTCATATCTATGATAATCATGCTATACCAGAAGGGAGTAAGGATAAGTTACTAAAACTAAGACCTCTGATTACTGCAATGAACAATAACTACAAGTTTCAAGAAAGGTAAGCATTGATGAGAGCATGATCCTTTACAATGGGAGGCACTCTATCAAACAATACAACCCAATGAAACCTATAAAACGTGGATATAAGTTGTGGGTAAGGCCAGATATGGATGGTTACATCAGTAAATTTGATGTTTATCAAGGAAAAAGTGACACAAGTTCAGGGGTTAGTCAAGATGGTGATAGTGAACTCGAATTTGGGCTGGGGAAGTAAGTTGCGCAAGGCACGACTAAAGATCTATTTCACAAACACCACCAGGTTTACTTTGACGACTTTTTTACATCAATTCCCCTGATGGAGTATCTCAAAGTAAATGGTGTTGATGCCTGTGGCACAATTCATAGTCATCGAAAGGGCTTACCCCTTAATTTGAAGGGAGATAATGAGATGGCATGTTGTGAATATGAGTACCCTGTGTCAAAACAGGACATTTTCAGGCGCGGATCCAGGATTATTTAATGGGGGTGGCTGACACAGTCGACCACCAAACTATACGTTAATAATATAAGTTAGTTTTTGGGACCCATGCATGTATTAATATTTTCCTTTTTTTCACGTATTAGATTTTTATGGTGGGCTTCTCCGAAGGGGGGTGGCTAGCCACCCAATCCACCCTCCCTGGATCAGCCCCTGATTTTATACTACAAGTGGAAAGATAACAAATCAGTCCATTTAGTTTCTAATTTTCATGGAACTGCCTCCTCAGTTGTATCAAGAACCCAGAAAGATGGGTCAAAAAAGTAGTTTCAGTGTCCCACTGCTGTGAAAGACTACAATGAAAACATGGGAGGTGTACACAAAGCCTACATGCTTTGTGCAGTGCATGGTCTAAATAGGACGTCGAAAAAGTGGTGGCATGGAATTTTCTTTGGGACTATGAATCGCACCCTTGTCAATGCTTATGCAGCATAATTATTGCAAATTGGAGGGTGGCAAAATGACTACTTTGGATTTCAGATGGCATGTGACTCAAACCCTCATTACCTTTTCTCAACCACCAACAGTCGGTCGACCCTATTTATCGGTTAACCCCACCAACGTCTAAGAAAGGTTGCAATTCTAATTATTCTGTGCCAAAGTCTATTAGACTTATTAAACAGGGGTGCTGACTGGGTTGTCTATGATAAGAAACGAGGTAGGTGTGAGGAATGCGACCGTAGTAAAGTAGAATCAAGGCCTCATAGTTTGTGCTCTATGTGCAAGGTGTTCCTGCTGTTGTAATGAAAAGAAAAATTGTTTGGCAACATTTCATGTGGAGGAGTAAAAGAAATGAGGGTAGCAGTCTCTTTGCCCCCAGAAACTAGACATTGTTTAGTAATCAAGAGTAAAGACTATTGCTTTGGGTTTCTGTTTCTGTAAAGTTTCACATTGAGGTTTATTAAGTTTCACATTGAGGTCATCTTGAGATACATAGTTGGACACACAGCAGTTTATTGCATCTCCAGATACACAGTACGAAAAATTGCAAGTGGCTATAAATTGTCATTATACATGTTAAACACCTTGGTTTGTTGCTTGTATAGATTTTGAAATGCATGGAAGTGAAAAATAGTGGACATTAAAGAGTTATTTTTAACGTTTTGTACTTTTTTTGTCTATACCTGGTATGAAACATGGGGACTTCAAAGTCCCACATATTTGTTGCCGTGGTAACCATTACTTTCCACACAACAAGTGCAATTTTACTTCTATGACTTGATTGCGATAAGATTCCAGAAGGATTTAGAGCTTCTACCCGTATTTCTTATCACGGTGAACAACGGGTTAATTAATATATTGAAGTCGTTGTAAATAACACGTGTCTTCTTCTACAAGCTTACTTTATATTTTCTTCCGGTTATTACTTGTGTGCTTGTAATTATAAGAATCTTGATTCTTGCGGTCATTAGTCGTGTACCTGTTTTTGTAATAATTTTATCTACATTATATTTGTAATTTGTAGGAACAGTATTCTTATGGACGTAATTTTATGCAGTCTGTAGATTTGTTGCATTATCCGTTTTGTTCTCACCTGACTCGATCAGCTATGCTATTTTTGTGTGGGACTTGTATTGGTATATTTTTCTGTCAAATGTTGTAACAAAATGATGATGGTGATGATGTCAATATCTGTCGACGTGAAGAGCGTTTCTTTTCCCACCTAAATTGAAAATGCTTTTGCAACCAATTTTGCGGATGACTTGTTGATTTTCAACCGAACAACAGCACCTGGGACTTAACTCGTAATGTTTGGAGTTGTTGTGTCCGTTTGCACGGAGCCTTGAAAGGAATTTTTTTCGTATGATTATGCTAAATCAGTGCTTCCCTTTATAGGCATGGCCTTTAATTAAAACCCAGTAAAAGTAACTATTTAGCGCCATCAACGATGCTCTAGGGACTAGCGACTTGTTACCTTAAGAAATTTGTTCGAGATATTTAATATCAATGTACAGGACGCCGTTAAACATTTGCATTTTTATCTTTGCTGAAGAAGGCAACAGTTGTAGCCGAAACGTCCAAGACGATATTTTTAGCCAGTGTAAACTTTTCAAATCCTCTTATTTCTAACATGTCTGGCTACACACCGAGCATCTTTAAGTAACTATTTAATTCCCACGTTTTTTCTTTATAGGCTAGCTTTGCCCGAACAAAAGAACAGAAACAAAAGAAACAAAAGAAAATGCTACTGTATTCCTTTGAACCTCGATTGCCTTCTTTTGTTATTTTACAATTCCAGACTAGCCTAATGGACCATCTCCTTCGCAAATTACTTTGGTTAGGGGGCGTTCGAGTGAGATACAAAAGTACAAGGGCAACTACCTCGGCTTTCTGCATTCTTGATAGGGTAGTTTCATTAATTTCAATGGACGTGAATGTGACATGAATGAACAATAATGACTTGAAATTAGGTTATCATCGCAGTTAATGAGAGAATCGCTTCTTGTTCCTAATCTGCGCATTGAGACAGGTTACGCCGCGCAATCTCAACATGAACCACAAAGATCCACAAATGCAGGGGCGGATCCAAGGGGGGGGGGAGGGGATTGGGTGGCTAGCCACCCCCTTCGGAGAGGCCCACCATAAAAATCTAGTACGTGAAAAACAGGAAATACATGCATGGGTCCCAAACACTTTAGAAATAAGTGGGTACCAAAAACCTTGTGAATTTGGGGCCAAACGTCGGATAACTTATATTGTGAAGTGATATATGAAATGTTTCATATATTGAACTGCGGATTTTGAAATCATATAAGCCATGATCATCGCAGTTATGAACGCAATTTAAGCAATTGCGTAGAGAAGCCTGAAAAA
>BLFN01000209.1:3014777-3016191 GCA_014634225.1 Acropora yongei | reverse complement strand
CTAAATCCAAAGAGCTCCTTTTGGGATAAATTAAAGGTCATTAAAACAAGACCAAAAGGTAAGTAGCCTTAAATGTAATCAAAAGGCCAATTAAAGGTATAACAAAGGAGTATTCTACATTTAGAGTATTTAATGGTACAATTAAAGAGAATTAAAGATCAAACAGACCTTTTAGTGAGCTTTAATTTTCTACAAAAGACACCAAAATCTAAATGTTCGTCCTGTGCATATTTATTCTTGGCAAATTAAAGTTTCCCACCACGCCAAGATTGAAAAGAATTAGATGCAACAACAAAAATTAACAACAACAACTACCCTTGACAGCAAAATACTGACGAGGATCATAGGACTGGTAGTGTTTCACGTAAGCTTTAATTCATGCATACTTAGAAACATTTTGTTTGTTTGTTTTTTTGTTTTTTTTTTGTTTTTTTGTTTTTTTTGGTTTGGAAGTAGAGAGGCTTAAAACTGTTGTGGCTATAATAAATTCTCAGCGCTCACCAGAAGTAATGCCGTTTGTCGTTCCCGCTAAGAGAACTGCAGCGACAATACACTAAATTGTTACCATCTCAGGGGCTGTTTACATGGAGGGAGGAAGATCCCAGCACTAGGAAGATCCTAGGAGGCGGATCATCCAAGCGCCATATGTTTTCTGTATTCAGTTTACATGCAAAAAGTTGTACTTGGCCCTGGCGCTAGGATCTTCCTAGTGCTAGGATCTTCCTAGCTGAGAGATAGGAAGATCCTAGCGCTAGGAAGATCTTAACACCATATAAACTGCATTGACTCGGAAGATCCTAGCACTAGGGACAGAGAACCAAACATGGCGGCTTCCGGCCTTTCAGCAGCTTTTTTTACCAATTATGAACCACAACTGCAACCGAAATTCCTGCTTGTAAACCAAACGGAAAATTGTTTCGCTTTTCAGGATCTTCCTATAGTGCTACGATCTTCCTCCCTCCATGTAAACAGGCCCTCAGTTTGATTGTCAAGTAATCAGCAACAAAATGACTGGACTGACTTGGTACGACTTGGTACGATTAAGGCGTCTTTTTCTTTCTTTTATTTTAATTCTTTTTTTTAATTAAGTGACTGTTTTAAAATGTGTCTTACCGGAGTTCACCCAGGCGAATCAAGAGGGGTCAAGATTGCAAATGGACTATTAAATTAAACAGTTTTATCATTGGATCGTATGTAAAACCCCCACATTCTATTTTTATTTTCTTCTTCTCGCTGGTCAAAGAGCCATACTTGGCACCAAACAGGGGATTTTGCTGCATCCCTTTAAATTTGGTTGTCCTTGCATAATAAAGTAGTCATCTCGTAATGAGGTCCCGTATATTAGGAAGCACTTACAAGAAAAATTAGATGAATTGGAGCCTCACTCGTCCGAAAAACGAAAAAAGGCCACACG
>BLFN01000209.1:2994777-3009777 GCA_014634225.1 Acropora yongei | reverse complement strand
AATGCAAGGGGGCAATAAGAACTCGAGGCCTGGTCACACAAGTCACCTTTCGCTATTAGCTATAACAGCAACACAAAGCGCACTAATTCTTCAGTGACAGTTTCACAGTGACGTTCTTGGAGATTGAAGATCCCACTCTAGCATAAGCTTTAAGTTTGATATTTCAACATATTAATTGATCAATTGTTGTTTTAAGATGTTTAAGTTCTTCGCTATTGCTTGCTGTCTTTGTTGGTATGAAAACAAACTCATTTCCCAGTAATCAACTTCAATACCGGGAATTTTTCGACAGATGAAGGAGCTTGCTGAAATTTATGGTGAAAACATTTCCACAAAATCTTTGTCAGATCGATCATAGAAATCATACGTACATCCAGCTGCGTGTTCTTTAATTAGTTGTGCACACGACGGACTACAACTCGATACAAGATACAACTCGGTAGGAAAACGTAACCCATTTCCGGGTTCGTCAGCCCTCGCTGTAAATTTATGCCTACGCTGCGCTAGCTTGCTGCTTGGCGTCACCAGGGTGAGTTAATCATTCGGCGGCTCTTTCATATAGGTTTTTAGAAGCAGACTAGCGCGACGCACAGCTTCACAATGGCAATTGGCAATGGCAATTGTCTTTTTCGTGGCACTTGCGCACTAGCCAATAAAAATTAGATGATATGAATTGTAGAAGACGAAACAGTGCAACTTACTATATAGTACAACATATTTTTAGTTGCAATCTCTTTTTATTGAAACTTTACCAAGGGATTCATTAATATAGACTTGCTCATTCTATCTGAAAATCAAAAGGAGCTGCTGCAGTTTTTTAATTTAGTGACTACTTCAGCGACATTTACAGCACTTGTTACCTGGCATAGCATCACAGCAGATTTAAGTCGAAACTTTTGCTTCTACAGCCTGGAAAAGCGGGAAATAGATTCGCAGGTTTCTTTATAGCCAGCAATTTTTCCAACGTGGCTAAGGACATGGATTGCGTCCCTGCTTTGCTTTTGTCAAAATCGTTGTTCCCTATGACCGCGATAGACTCGGGACCACTCGCTTTCACACAGCAACCAGCTGTCCACATGGAATTTGGGCGCACAATGCCCTTTGGATCTCCAGGGGGGAAAAGTTCAATCTGAGCAAAAAATATAAAAACAGTTGTAATTCATAATTTCATTCCTTTACCGTGGTTAAAAGGTCATCATCTAATCGGTCTCAGAAATTACGCAGGTGGTTGTCACAAAGAACCTGAAGAAAGGTCCAGGTTTGAACGAGACTCGAACCGCTACACATTGCCAACTGAAGTAATGGCTGCTCACACACTGCTTTACAAACTGAACTGAGCTATCAACTCTACCGGGAGCTAGTCAATTGCAAGCTCGTGCTATATCCCTTAAGAGATCAACGTACAATGGAGAATATATGAAGTGATATTTGTTTATGATCTGCACTTTAACGATAAGCTATATGTTTGATGTGTCCCAGCTGTTTCTGACAAAAGCTCTTTTGTGGCTTGCTTAGCGACGTATTTTGTTGATATACCATCGTTTTAAAATTTGTTTCACTATTTTCAGATAATGCTACGTGTTTTTTTTTTTCTGTGGATTTGATGTAGTTCTGAGATAACAGTTGTGGTAAAACAGCAAAGTGAACGTAACTACAAATTGGAACTGTTTTAAGAAAAATTTGAAGTGATGATGATAGGTTAAGCCCCTTGCAGATTATTGATGACGGAGGCGTATGAATAGGCCATTTCCGAGTTGCCGTTGGCCTCTCGTTGAAACCGAGTCTTGGTGCTAAAGCATTCAAATGATAATGAGTTTGATTTGCATAAAAATACCCACCTCATTGCCATTTCAATAGTTGTGCACCGAGACTCGCATTCAACCACAGGCAAACAGCAACTCGGAAATCGCCTATTTTTGACAGCTAAGGACATTTGTAAAAAGTTCACAATGACTGAACCCCTTATTCAAAGGTATTTCAGTGTTCTATTCTAAGTTGATAGGTGCGTTAATTTTACCAATAACTCAACATACACTTGTTGGAATGGGCTTAAGCAGTGGCGAAGTGGGATCAAAGCGATATTTTGATGTCCCAGTGATAAGATACATGGTTCCCATATTTTTCCCGCAAACGTCTTTCACGTATTTTGCGATTTTGCCTTCAAATTTTTTCCAACTACCACGGTTAAAGCTGCCGTACTGCGGTACCGCGTTACTGTACGTGAAAGTGGCCACCATATGATCGACGTCGAACGAGTTTACGTTGCTGGGATTTAAGTGGCCTTTGTCGATTCCCTGGGGACCAGTTCCGTGACCTGCATACATGGCGTCAGAGCCTTCCTTGGCTAGTTCTGAAAGAATGAAGAAACCGATTTAATAAGAACACCTAAAGGTTCTCAGGCTAAGTCAGCTTAATCTCGAAAACAGATTTGCCTATAAGTTGTGCTCCACCCATTGGTGGTAAGATCGGCCTCCTCAATTCAGGTAAGGAGTTCTGGTTACTGTTTGCGATTGCGATTGCGATAGAAAGGAAGGAAGGAAAGAAGGAAGGAAGGAAGGAAAGAAGAGAGGGAAGGAAGGAAGGAAGGAACCATAACATTGAGAACTACCAAGTAAAATACACTTCTCGTTTGCCTGGACTCCTTTATTTGGAGTGCATGAGTCTGATGCGTATTAAAATACAGACATTTGCATTTATCCACATGAAAGGAAGGAAAATGACGTTACTCACTTGGATTGGTCCGCCATCCCACAGTTGGCCGAGGATACGAACCTATCTGTGTCGCTTGAGTAGCGACCAGGGCGTACCCGGAAAATAAGGCGATTCCGGCTTGGTTATCAAAGGCAGTCGCAAAGAAGTCACCAGCCAAGCCTGGAACTGTTTGACAAATGCAACTAATTGCTGAAGGATGGTCAATCTCAAGCCCTTCAGGGGGCTTGTCCATCGCAAAGTACTTCGTGAAGCATTTCGTGGCAGGGTTGCAAGTTACGAGACTTCGCCGTTCCGCTTCTATTAAAATAGAATCACAGTTACAATCAGATTCATAGAGCAGTTTTCAAACGAGAATCGAGAAAGAAATTTTGCAACTGGTCTGGTTTTACATTACTGCGCTCAGTAATTGGCTAAAAAGGATCTCGCGCAACATTCTCAGACTTGTTCTCACGCGTTTTCCCGCTCTTAGCGCCAGCTGCGGGTACTTGCTTTGCATTAATATTGGCGTATTTTAGTGTTTGCGTTTGTCCTGAAAGGCCAAACAAATTAGTTTTCCTTTGGCTTTATAACAATTAGTACAAAACCTTTTTAATGACAAAGTTAATAACGAATCATAATGCAACTCGCGGCAAGGACGTACTTTTTTTCTTTCAATTACGCTTTTTTGTAACTGGTATCATCTTGAAACTGACAGAGGACCGGTTCTTACCAAGGGAACTTAAGTTGTTAGCAAAGCGAGAACAATAGTAATTGAGGGTCTACATGCATACATACATACATACATAAACTTTATTTCTATTTGGATTGTAAATGGCACTATTGTGCTAGTATCTCCGAAAACAATCAATTATAAACTAGGAAAATCAAATACATTGTAATAATTATATATAAAAAACTAACTACCAACTAACTAAAACTTAAAAACAAAAGAAAAGAAAAAAAATAACAAAAAGAAGGCTCAATGCTCAACCATTAGTTCTTAGTTTGTTTGAGTTTGTATTTAAACAGAGTTAAGGTGTTAGCCTTCCTAGTAGTGTCCGGTAATTTGTTCCATGCATCAGGGACCAGATGAAGAAAAGAGTGAAGGCCAAATCTTTTTGTTCTAACAGCGGGCGGTTTCAGTTTGGCATAACCTCTCAAATTATAGGAACCAGCATCACGCGCCTGTAGATAAGTTCGGAAATACGGCGGTGCTGCACCATGGAAGCATTTATACACGGTAACTAACATATTCTGTATTCTCCTTTGTTCCAATGTGACCGTATGTAGTTTGCGTAGTAACTCTCCATAGAACTGGTACTAGATTGATCGTCTAAAACTACTCTGAGTGCCTGCTTATTAAGTTGTTCGAGGTTATCTTTACTATGTGGAGCCACTCATCGCTACAATATTGGAACGACGGTTGTATGAATGCGTTATATAGTCTTTGCCTTGTCTGTCTACTTACTAGCCTTTTAAACCGCTTAATAACCTGGAACTGCTTATTCCCTTTACTACAAACAACCGATACATGCTTATCAAACGTAAATTTAGAGTCAATATTTACACCTAACAGATCAATATTGTCGCCTTTCTTAATATGTGTTCCATTTACTACAAACAAAAAGTCTTGATCTGTACTATCAAGAGTTATCGATGGAAATTTTTCAGGATGGCCATAAGTCCATTATGTTTGAACCAATACACTGCAATGTAAAGTTCGTCATTCAACTTATTGTAAAGAGCTACATGATCACTATCTGAACTGTAAAGCTGCTGATCGTCACCGTAGGCGTTAATCTTAACTCCAGTTATAGGACAGATCATTAAGAAATACATTAAGTAATAGAGGTCCAAGGGCACTTCCTTGGACCTGAAGGATTGTCGACCTCAAGCTCTGTAAGGGGTTTGTTTTCCACGAAGTGCTTCCGGAATCATAGGTGGAAGCACGGTGTGGTGCCTCTCGGTTCCGCTTTCGCTAAATATGTAATGATAGTGATAATAAAGATGGTGATAATGATCCTGGCCAAGATGATAATGAAGATGCTACTGCTGCTGCTGATGATGATGATGATGATGACGAGGATTATTTTTTTTAATTTATTATCATTATCATTGTCAGTATCGTGATCGTGATCGTCATCATCACCATCTTCATCATCATCATCATCATCATTATCATCATCACTATCGTCATCATGATTATTATACATTCTCGTGAGCTTGGTTAGCTTTCTCCATGAGAGCCGGGATCAAACCGTGGTCCAAAGTCCCCATGGGGAGTTCATTGCTTCAGTGATAGCGCTTTCCGCAAGTTATGTGCCATTCCTAGGGGTGTTATATTTTGGACTTCGCGGAAACTGATGCCTTCGGTATTTTGCTGAGCCGGATAGATAGATAGATAGATAGATAGATAGATAGATAGATGGATAGATAGTTTACTGAATATAACTTTGGAACCCAGGGTTGAATTACGTCACATTTACAGAATAAAAGATTAAAAAATATAAAGAAAACACCTTAAATCACTACATAATAACTAACTACTAACAATAAATGAATCTTGAAGTAATAAGTTACTAAGAAAGCATAATTCTTAAAAATGATAAAAAAATTTCATCATGAAACCTTAAGTGCGTTAAAACAACAAAACTATTTCGAAATCTGACGTCTGTCTTGAAAACCGGATTGAACTGGCGTGCCTTTCTAAGATTATAATGCTTAGCATTTTGTGAAGGCAGTAAATTCCTGAGCTTGATTTCTTCGTTTTCTACGATTTTCTTGAAAAGTTTGTCCGTTAGGGCTTTCCTTCGGTCTAACAGAGTGACAAGACTTGTCTTAACAAGCCTTCATCATACACAAAACATGGGAAAATCATATGCATTGCCCTCTTTTGCACCGCCTCTAGCTCTCGAGAAAGATATACAGGAAGAACGTCATAAAAAATTGGGCTGGCATATTCAGTGATTGGGCGGATGCAGGTCCGATAGAGCTGCACTAATTCATTAGTGCCTGGACCTGCGCGCTTTTATTGAGAAAGACAAAACAGACGTTCCCTAGCTTTCTTAACCACTACCGCAATATGATTGTTCGAATTCCATACTATTTACACCCAGAATCTTAGCGTGTGAGAGAGCATCAACTTGCTTGTCATTATTAATGACAATAGAGTTGAGATCGTGAGTCCGGTTTTTACTAAAACAAATCCTCATTTCCTTACACACCTTTCGTTTAATTGGAATTTGTCCGAGGCAGCACGCGAGGCAAAGATATCGACAGCGGTCTGGATGTTGCTGACTTGGCTCAGAGACGGTAGAATCGTCGACGTACTTCCATAATTCAAAACCTGGGCTGTCGAGGTCATTAATCATAACGAAGAGCCATGGGCCCAATTTAGTACCTTGGTGAACCCCTACCGGGACATCACGCCACTCTGAAAAACAATATTAATCTTGACCTAATTTCACTCGCTGCTTACGGCAACTCAGGAAGTCAGTAATCCAAAGGATGTTAAAGAGGCGGATCTTTTAGACAAGTATCCCATGATCAATAAGGAATGCTTTCTTAAAATCGAATAACACTGCCCTTACACTGGCCCCGTTGCCATCAGTGGCACTATACCACGCATGTGTCATACTGATAAGTGCCTCTATAGTGCTTGACCCAGGGATAGTACCAAACTGCCCCGGATCCACTTTCTCAAGTACAGCAGGTTGTACATACTGTTCGACCACGAATTCTTCAGCCACTTTTGATAGGACAGGTGTTGAAGAAATTGGCCGCAAGTGCTTGTTTACATCATATACCGGCACCTGTTTTGGTATAGGAACGATATCGGCGTGCTTCCAGGACTGCGACTGACGGGCCTCCGCAAACGAACAGTTCATGATGACAGTAACTACTGGGGCCAACAAGTCCGCATTTCTTTTAGCAAGCAAGATGGTATCATGTCCAGCCCTGAGGACTTAGCTGGATTCAGTACAGAGAGTTTCTTTCGAACGCAGAATTCCGAAACCGAAGGCGGATTAGAGTAGCTAGCGCGCATCAGTTGTAGTAACCAGGGCCAGAAGCACAAAGGTACACATGGGCTCAAGGAATGCCTTATTCACTGTATCAGCAATGGCGATAGGACCGGAGTTGGGTCCTGGTTTGACGTGCGTTAAGACGGACACGGGATCTGTTCGATTGGCGGACTTCATTCCCCCAAGAGTCTTTACTTCTTTCCACCATGTACGTGGCTTACAATACATTAAATATTCTGCTTTGGATTTGTAATATTTAGCGCGACGCGACTTACGCAGACGATTTACACCATTACGCAAAGGAATTCAGATCACGTTCATTCACGATCACGTCATTGCGCAAGGAGTTCAGACCACCTCGAGTGAACGCAACTTGACGGTGTTTAATAAGAAATTTCATCTGCTTGTTGATCCATGAGGGGTCGTTAGTCATAACGATCTTGGGTGTTGCGAGGGGGGGGGGGATATCCCTTCCTGTCTTGATCACTGTTTCCAAGGTCTCAGGTTTCTCTTGCACGACACCAAGCTACCCACCAGACAGCAGACATCGACTTCGATTCCTCTAAATATGTTCGCATTGCTAAACGATTTGTCCCCCTCAAGTCTCTTGATTGCAGTACGATTTTCTGAGAGGGTAGCATCTCCCTTTCCAAGGGTTGAACTTTGACAGTGACATGATCGGAAAGCCCAAAGGGTGACAACTTCTTGGGCACATCATAATACGAGTTGAGGTTGGTAAAAACCAAATCTAATTTACTCTGCCCACGGATCGGAAAAGGAAAGACCTGTTTCACACCAAAAGCAACACGGGAGAGGTCCAGTTCGTTAAAATCGCCAAGTAAAATAGGGCCGCAATCGGTGAACTGAGCCTCGAGGCTGGCCATAGACTCTAATTTCTCATTGAAGAACCACAAGCGCTTGGTGAGTGGTAAACCGTTCCAACAATGATGGATGATATTCCCCCAGGGAGGCGCTTGGGACAAATTTGCATCCACAGTACTTCGAATTCGTTGTTCATAAAATCATGTAGTGAGTAACGTCTCCAGTCATTTCGTAATCACTCCAAGGGATCCTATAAAAACTGGGACCACTTCTGTTTTCATCCGCCACATCCATTCAATTTCTATTTCAAGGTCTCTCTACTTCGATAGCTTTCTAGCACTTTGACCGAGGTGTTTCTGTCAGCTGGTATGGCTACATCGACAAGTATACACCTATTGTCTCTATTGTTCTCGAAAACGTTGTCTGGCCGGATGCTGAGATGGCTCTGTCTGTTTGGATGGGCACGTTCCACAGGATGGTCACATTTTCCTTTTCCGCAACTGTTTTAGGAAAATGATTATACCATTTTTCTGCAGCATCTATGAGGTATTTCTTGTACATCTTCCATTAGAGGTAGCAGGTTGCCACCTCGTTACGCCGCGCTATATATTCCCTCTTGGCAAGGTCAGCGCAGCCCGAGATGAGATGGTCTACAGTTTTTCTTCGTAGTTATTACAGACTGGGTCTTCCCAGTCTTTAATGATGTGATTTCGGTAAGCCCTGCTGGCAAGGCTTTGATCTTATGCCTCTTCGATGAGCCCTTCTTTTTCTTCTTTGAGCCCGGTAGATTTGAGCCATTGGTTAGTTTTCTTTGCATCCTCATCAGCATCTTTGATTCGTTGGGGATGCTTATAGTTGAATCTGGCCTTAGTGTTTTAAGGCTGCCTGTACTCTTTTCGCATACGCTGACAGTTTCGTCATCCTTGGCTGGGACGTGTTGGAGGCCTGATTTACGTCTGAGTTTCTCAGCTTTTTTCGGGACATAGTAAAGCTTTTTCCTGTCATCCTGCTGTTGCGTTTAGGCCTTTGGTGGTGGATTTGAAGTTCAGCTTTAGCTGAAAAGGCCTCTTCCCCCATCCTTTTGGAAGAAGTAGAGTTGTTCAACGTCAGATTTTTCGTGGTGCATTTTTTATTATTCTTATTATTATTGTTAGTGTTGCTGTTATAGCTAGAGTTACGGTTATTGTTACCGTTACTGTTACTGTGACTGTAACTGTTATTATTCCTGTTAACGTTCTCAGTGCTATAAATCGCTTCCTCCACTCTCTTCGAACCGGGCCCATTCGTTGGTGCTGAGGTACTAGAGGAGTTTTCCATTGGATGGGCAGAAACCTTCTTAGTGTGTGGGCCGCCGGTTGCAAGGAGCAGGATAATCTCTTCAGTCCAACTCATTGATGTTAGTAGCTTGAGGGATCTTTCCTGAGTTCTGGTCCATTCCCTTTGTAATAAGTCCCAGCACACCTTCGATAACTGGCACAGTCTGTGTCCTCATTCCCCACATTATCGTGACTTCAATCTCAAGGTCCTTACATTTTGAAAGCTTTTCAATGACCTTTGTCGATGTGTTTCTATAGCATGGTACTGATACATCTATAGGCTTGCGGCACCGATTGGCGTGGTCCTTTTTACTATATTATGCTTGTTCGCTGACAACTGCCTATCCCAGTGTATCTGCATATCACGGAGAATTGTAAGTTTTTCGTTTTCGGTAACCGTATCGGGCTTGTATTGACCTTGTATCGGGCTTGTATTGAGAATACGGTATTGTAATGTTGACACGCTTACCGATGGATGGATGTATGCAGCTGCCTTATTGTTTCCCTTTAGGTAGTCAGATTTTGTCAATTCTGGACAGCCAGATATGATATGATCCACCGTTTCTTCGTGCTTGTTGCATGTTCTGCACAGTGGAATGGTGTCAACCTTCACAATTCTTGCATAACAAGACTTGGTAGGGAGGCTCTGGTCCTGTGCTGCAATGATCAGTCCCGTCTGTCTCAGCTGTCTCAGCTTTCAGTCCCGTACTTCTGAGCAACTAATTGGTTTTGCAATTGTCAACATATGCCTCTCTTATTCCTTAGGGACATCTCCTGTGTGGTTCCAATCACGTTTTGAAGTGAATACACACTTCAGCCAATCACAGATCGCAGTAAATCACGACTTGTTTTTTTTTTCTAGCCAATCAGCACTCAAAGCTAGTTAACTCGGCAGCGCCAAACCCGCGAAAACGAAAATGGGGAAAATCGAAATTGGTTTTAGTTGTCTCATGTTATCGGTTGAAATGTTCGCGCAAGCTTTTTGATCCAATCGTAGAGCAACGTAACCCGCAAAACCAAAGTAATTGCATAATTACTTTCGATATTCAACTAAAAACGGTCTAACTCACGGTCAGTTTGACTTATTTGAGCGTGCAAAGGAAGAACAGTCTTGGCCCATTTGTTTAATTCTTTTAGACCAAAAGTAAACTAACCGACACATGTAATTTATCTTGTAATATATTAGAAACGAGTGCTTCCTGTCAGGGTTTCCAACACCGAGAAATATATGAAAACGAACAAGACGCCGAAGGCGGAGTGCCTGTATAGTTTCCAGGTGTTTGAAACCCCTGGTGAAACACGAAGCACCAATTTTTGGCATAGCTTCTCTAACGAGTGGCTGACTATTGACTATTGTTTCGTCTTGTTGATTAAAAAATAAATAAATAAAAAACGCTTCGATAGAATGTGTAATTTGGGAGTTATAGAAGGTAATTTGATGTTTATGACATCCAGTTTTTGTGCGATGAGACAAGTTCACGGTCTCGGATGCCCAAAACTTTCGACGAAGAAAAGGCGTGTGGCACCAATTCCAGAATCTAAGGTATAAAAGAAAAAATGGGCGTTACAGATTTTTCAAGAATGGCAAGACCAAAGAGTGGTCACAATCCGATCTGACGGACTGTTCAAAGATGAAGACATTTCCGTGAACTGAAAGTATTGGAACTGAACATGAATGCCAAAAGTCTAAACAACTGGCTATTGAAGTTTGTGCAAGAGGCTGCAGAAAGTGAGACTTGTACTTCGACTACTACAGTTGAAAGTTCAAATGGTATGAAGAAAGGCAAGAACTAAGCTGATATCAGTTCACTATTTCAGGGTGTAACGTTCGAAGATTCTATGATCATAAAACTATTCTAGTAAGTCTACGAACTGGGACAATACGGAATACGCTTTTTGTAATCACCAAACAATTCTCTGCATTGTTTGAAGAAAATATATTTCACGATGTTTCTGTGAGGTGTTATTTACTTACTATTAATTTAATCAGGTCACATACCTTTTCTCTAAATGCAGACAGCAGAGGAAAAGCGCAAGAAATTTGGAGCACGATAGAGTTAGGTGCCACATACAAATCTTTACAGATTTTCATCATTTCTTTTTTTTTTGTTTAATTGCGTGTGAAAACGCATCCACGTGATGTGGTATACATCCTGTGATAAGTGGACTTAGTTTCTGAATTTGTAAAGAATTGGAGGAGGGTTAAGCCAAAAAAAAGGGAATATTAGTGACTGATTTAATCGGAACAACCAACGCAAAATCTTTATAACCTTTAGGGTCTGGAGATCTCGAGACAAGAAGAAATAATGAAATTATTTTCTCTTGGTATAGAATACTGCAACCTGGAACAGTGTTAGGTTCCATTTGTTGTCTTCGTGAAAAGTAGTCGCCGATCAGTCAAAACACGATTGTTTTCTTGGGTAAAACATTTGCATTGTATTTGAATTAATTTTCTATTGAAATGTGTGAGCTGGTATCAACTAAAAAGGCAAATGTTCAGACAGCGAACTACACAAATAAATATCAAGATTTCTCCCCGTAGTTTAGTGACGAAGACGAAGAAGAGGACATTCTTTGCGTGGATTTTCTGCTTTGTTAACGGTCGTTAGAAAGTATCAGTCAATTTCTAGAAACAATTTCTAGAATACCGACCCCAACTTAATGATTCCTTCAAGGAATGAGAAGCAAAACTAATGGTACTTACGGCAACCTCTTAGTAGTTGTTGGGAAGTGTCTTGTGAGTTTTTCGTTTCTGTTTTGTTTTGTTTTTTTGTTTTTTTTTTCACACTACTTACTAGGCTCTTCACTGGAGTGGATAGGTGCGAACGCAATGATTATGCAATAAGTTGTAATGACCAACATGATCAAACGTTCCAGTCCTGGTAAAGAACGTGTAGGTATTTTTCTCAAGTGGTGCAGAAAGGGTGAACCACTACTAAGCCAAGAGCTTGATTTCAACTTAGTTTTCTAAAGCGGGTATTGTGTTATACCATGACTTCATGCTCCATTTGTTGAGGAAAAGCCTGACTTAAATGATTGAACAACATCTACGTATGCAGCAGAAATGTCAAACGCTTTTGACATGTTGGTCACGTCAGCTAGCTACTTTTTTGGTTCAAAAGAAGGGCCACAATTTACGTTTAAAAGGACACCTCGACTCGTTTACAATGGTGTACTACCAAATCAAGCCGCGACCAATAATCTTCAAAACGTGATGATGAATTCACAGTAATTTAGTCAATTTTCCTGTCGCTGATAAAACGAAAAGTGAATAATATTGATCTTCAGTTGAAGTTCAATAAGCCGTAAACGCAACCTGTTCATATTCGTTTAAGTCAAGTGTGTTCTTTAGATCATAACAGCACGAACCATTGAAGCTGTAGCTCAACCTGTTAGAAACAGTATAGTCAATCCACCAGTGTAACTATTTGGAATTAAGTCATTAATTAATCTTTTAAACGGGAAATTCCGTTGTAACCAATCACTGTCTCACAACTTCGTCGGATAGTGGTTAGTTAAGAATTTTCGATAACATTACCTCATCGCCTAAGTTAGTGTTCTTTGCCATAATAGAGGAATGCCTTAGTTGTTTGTTTGACTGTACTCAAGTTATAGTCTTGTCATTAAACCCTAAATTGGAGCCAAATTCTTTGAGGATTTTCTGTCTCGGAGAAATTCGCAAGCCGTAATTGATCCCAGCTTTCTCCAGCCAGCTAGTGTCCCCAGGATAAAGTACTTGCTAGCTCAAAGAGTTTTCCTGTTCGTCCATTTATCCGTTTGTGAAGGTATGAAGCCTAGTTGCGTAGCTTTGCGCCTGTTTTAGCAAGCACCATTTAGAGGTAACAGATATAATACATACATACATACCTACATACATAAATACGTACATACATGGAAGAAAAGTCCTTTCATAGACACGACAATTAATAATGGAGCGAAAGTGACAAACGCCTTAACATGTTGTTTCTTGACTTAAAAAAGTGGCCGTAATTTACGTTTAAAGGGCTTCCGTGACTCGTTTATCATGGTGAACAACGAGATTTACAATGACGGCTGCAACAAATAAATGTTACTATAGACTTCACAGTTTTTTGGCTTAGTTTGCTTTGGCTGCGGAAAATAGAAAATGCAACTTAGGAAATTCAAGTCCAATAAACCACAAATACAACCTGTTTCTATTCGTTTGGTGTAGTCTTTTGAAGGTTTTCACTTGACGTCACGGCGGCCATGTTGGTGTGCCAAAACAGTCCTCCGGGAATTGAACTCTGTTGTTATGCAAATAATTTCTTTTGTTTCAATAAACCAACATGGCTGCTGGTCACTTGACTGAAAACGCAGCATTATTGAGGATAATAACAATAGGAAGCATTCAAGCTGAAACTAAACCTGCTAGAAACAGTACAGTGTGTAATTAATCCACCAGTGTGACTATTGGGAAGCAAGAGTGAATGAGGTAAGAGTGTTCCTCTATCAGTTAGCGGTCTTGAGCCAGCACAGTAAACAGTGGTTTATTTTCAGATATACTTTACGCGCACAAACAAACAAAGGGCCTCAACCAGAACCAATCAGGAGAGGCCATGCTACGCGTCACTGCGTGACTTCGTCCGCCATGTTTTTATCGGGTACTTAACGACAAATTTTCGCCCGAACGTGTACTCTAAAAATAGACGCAGTTATGATAGTGCTGGTGAAACCACCCAGGCCACAGGGACACTCTCACTTAATTCACTCTTGTTGGGAAGTAATTAATCTTATTATATCTCTCAGATAGTACGCGCGCTATGATTGGCCAATTTAGAGGGCCGTATTCTACAGCACGGCCCCGCTAAATTTCAGAGTGTGCTTTCCTGTTCGATTCGTTACTAAGAGATATAATATCTTACTAACCTCGTTTTCTCCAGCCGTACTGTAAGTTGCCGTCCCTCGTTTTTTCCAGTTTAATTCAATTGAGCAGATAGTGGTTAGTTAATCTCTCTAGCTTTTCTCTCATCTCCTAACTTTATTTTTGGCATAAGTAGAGGAATGTCCTAGTTGCCCAGGATAAAGGCCTTTCTCAAAGAGTTTTCCCCTTCGTCAGTGTGTCGTTTGTGAAGGCAAAAAAATGTTTTCAAAGCCAGTTTGCAAATAGTTAAATTATTCACCGACGCCTAATTTTGCAGCGGAAAAGTCAAACAGTAGGTTGGAAAGGCTACCGTGACTGGCTTATTATGGTGTGCTTACAATTATTCCACGAGCGCGTTCGCTGAATATACGCAGTTAATAGATACGCCCCTCGTGGCTATTATTATCTCATATTCAATAAGCGCTAGTGGAATAACTGTTTTAAAACACCCACAAAATATAGATAAATCTTTAATTTTTTTAGCTCTGTGATTTGGGTCCGGATGGACCGGGAAAAGAAACAAGACAAAAAGTAGCAAAAGCTCCACACACAGACCCTTTTCCACAAACGCACCACTCACCACCATAATATACATTGTTTCCTTTTAAGAAATACTGATGATTTTAATCACGATAAAACAAAAGAAACAAAAGACAGAAAACAAAACAACTCCAAATAAAGACTAATCCCAAGTGAACAAAAGACAGTGCTTTCCCGTACATGCAGAAAGACCCACTTTCCTTTTCTTTATCAACTCTGGCCCTCAGCTTTTCGTCTTTTCTCTTCAGTATTTTTTCGTCCATTGAAATTCTCGTCGCTCTATGTTCCTCCACCGTAGGCAAGGGGGTCTTGTGTTGACATACGCTTGGGGTTCTGCGGATGACCTTCAGCAGTGAATTCGCTATATTTTTAGCGATTCTTCTCCCCCTTTCCTCTAAAATTTGTCTTCCCTCTTGTCCACCTTCCCTCAACTGTTCACCAGCACACCATGTTACTTATATTTATACCTGAATATCCAGTAATTAATTCCACAATTAACACTTAACGTACATACTTATTGTTTAAAGACGGCAATTTCATTCCTACAATCCAATACTGTACTAAATCAACACTAAAAGAACAAGAAATTTACAACTGAGCATTTTTTTTTTTACAGGCTTAGTTACAATACGACTAGGGTTTTACGATTTAGCAGAAGTTCATTCCAATCTTCCGCGCACTGGTAATTGATTAAATTAAGAACTGATAATGTTTTTATTAATTGGTG
>BLFN01000209.1:2987111-2993799 GCA_014634225.1 Acropora yongei | reverse complement strand
AGCTCTGTGATGTGGGTCCGGATGGACCGGGAAAAGAAACAAGACAAAAAGTAGCAAAAGCTCCACACACAAACCCTTTTCCACAAACGCACCACTCACCACCATAATATACATTGTTTCCTTTTAAGAAATACTGATGATTTTAATCACGATAAAACAAAAGAAACAAAAGACAGAAAACAAAACAACTCCAAGTAAAGACTAATCCCAAGTGAACAAAAGACAGTGCTTTCCCGTACATGCAGAAAGACCCACTTTCCTTTTCTTTATCAACTCTGGCCCTCAGCTTTTCGTCTTTTCCCTTCAGTATTTTTTTGTCCATTGAAATTCTCGTCGCTCTATGTTCCTCCACCGTAGGCAAGGGGGTCTTGTGTTGACATACGCTTGGGGTTCTGCGGATGACCTTCAGCAGTGAATTCGCTATATTTTTAGCGATTCTTCTCCCCCTTTCCTCTAAAATTTGTCTTCCCTCTTGTCCACCTTCCCTCAACTGTTCACCAGCACACCACGTTACTTATATTTATACCTGAATATCCAGTAATTAATTCCACAATTAACACTTAACGTACATACTTATTGTTTAAAGACGGTAATTTCATTCCTACAATCCAATACTGTACTAAATCAACACTAAAAGAACAAGAAATTTACAACTGAGCATTTTTTTTTACAGGCTTAGTTACAATACGACTAGGGTTTTCCGATTTAGCAGAAGTTCATTCCAATCTTCCGCGCACTGGCAATTGATTAAATTAAGAACTGATAATGTTTTTATTAATTGGCGATGGTTTTTCCAGTTAACTCAGTCAGTTTGCCTTTTGTTATTTCAACGATTTCCGCTTTGCTAGAACTTCCGCTAAATCGGAAAACCCAATTACGTAATAAACACTTCGACAATTATTAACGCTCGGTAATTAATGAAGACTAATTTTAACGGAACACTAAGATAAAGAAAAAACGAAACAAACTAAGCTTAATTATAAATCATATAGCATAATTCCATAACAAGCTCCCTTTTCAATCTGATCTGACAAGTACGTTTACCATATTTGAAGAGCATGGTAAGCTCCTAATCCATGGTATCGCTTCGCGACTCCGCCCAATATGGAATATATTTTCTCCCAACTAGCCGTCAATATAATGTGGTATTGCCGTCTCAAAATCGCAATTAGTTTATAATAGTTTACAGTGACAGCTGCAACAAATAACTTTTAAAAGGTGATGATAGAGTTCGTAGACATCTTATTTCAGTTCCATTTCGCTGAGGAGAAAATATAAAATGCAAATTGAGAAATATTCACTCTTTACTTCACGTCCAATAGACCGTAAACACAACCTATTCGTATTGGTTTAGCGTAGTCTGTTCTTTAGGATCACAAAAATAGAAAGCATTCAAGCTGAAACTCAACCAGTTAGAAATAGTATAGTAATTCCACCTTTATCACTAATCTCATAAACGGGAATTTCAGTTGTAACCACTCACTGTATCACAGCTCTGTTGGACAGTGGTGATATTAGATAACAATTTTCATAACATTTCCTCATTACCTAAGTTTGCTTTTTCGGCAGAAATAGAGATAATAATAATAATAATAATAATAATAATAATAATAATAATAAATAATAATAATAATAAAATAAAGCCTTTATTTAAAAAGGGTAGCACTTAATAGCCAAAGGCTAATAAACTTGTGGCCCTCATAAATACACAACTATTTACAATCGAATAAAAATTGTAAGCTAAAATATAAATACACTTAAAATATAACAAGATTCGATTTTAAGAAAAAATAAAAAAAAATTGTTAAATAATAAAATGATGCAAACATTGTTGTTCCTTAAAAATCTTGGCAAACATGTTCTTTTTAAAACATGTTACAGAATCTAGTTTCCTAATTTTAATTGGTATACTGTTCCACAGTCTTGTTGCCGAAACAGCGAAAGAGCGTCCTCCCTCTGTTTCTCTTCTAAATTTAGGACAAACAGCATTAATGCTTGAATATCTAGTGTTGCGGGAGTGTCGCCTATTATTCAAAATTAAGTGTTCATTTAGATAATTCGGCAAAGACCCATTAATTCGCTTGTACATTATTACGCATTTATCTATCTTATGTTGCTCATAAAACGGAATCCAACCTAGTTTGTTACACAAAGCAACTGATGGTGTCATGCGATCGGCATAAGAAATAACGCGTGCCGCACGTTTTTGCAATCTTAAGACCCTATAAACCGACTCTTTATCGCAATTTGCCCAAACAACATTTGCGTAAGACATAACTGGGCGAGTAATGCTATTATAAAACTGAAGTCGCTGTTTAAGAGGTAGAAAGGCTCGGATCTTACGCAGTATTGCGGTTCTTGATGCCAACTTTGTACATACTTTCTCAATATGTTCATTGAATGACAATTTGCTGTCAATTTCTACGCCTAATAGGGTAGCACAATCCACATTACTGAGCTGTTTTCCGTTTACGATAATATCTATGTCACTTCCATTTATGTTAGCCATGCATCTTTTCCCAGTGATCGTAAGTACTTTAGTCTTGTCTTCATTTAATGGGAGCTTATTCGCTGAAGCCCATAATTGAATTTCAGAGACAGACTTATTTAGTGATGAATTTAAGGTGGCTAAGTTTTTCACATCCGCAGAAACGGTGACAGTCGTATCGTCAGCGTAGAGGTCCAACTGAGCACTTGTATACAAGGGCAAATCGTTAATAAACAAAATAAAAAATATAGGACCTAAAATACTGCCCTGAGGAACTCCATGTAACATCAAAGCCTCGCTTGACTCATTCCCATTTACACGGACCACTTGCTTCCTATCCAACAAATAAGAGTGACACCAGGCAAGCTCCCGGTTGACTATACCGTACAGTTCCAACTTGCGCAGCAATAGCTTATGGTCCACCATAAGAGGAATATAAGTTGTTTCTTTGTTTGCATGTTGACTGTACTCCAACTATAGTCTTGGTATTCAACCCAACGCTGGAGCAGTTATGTGTAAATTTTCTGTGTCGAAGGCATTTGCTCGCATTAATTATATCCCCGGCCTTTTTAAAGATTTTTCCGTTTATCCGTTTAAAGAGGCAAAAAAAATCTGTTAACACAGTTTGGACTGTCTTTTTTTATTTTTTTTTTCTTTCCATTGCCAATAAATTATTTAATACAGATAGATAGTCCCAACGGGATATGATTCAAAAACGGGATCTGGGCGACCGCGTCGCTTCCAGCAAAAAAGGAAGCTTACGAAAAGACGACGCCGACGGCAAGGAAAACGTTACCAAACCGAAAACGTTGCCCATTCCGGAGATTCTGGGGTACATTTGAGGGCTCAGTGATATACACCCCGTTGTTATTGTGGTATCTAGAACTCGGGTTGAAGATAACCGCAGTGCATCGAGTCATAGAGAACGACCCCGAAGTGATATTCGACTGATATACAAAACCCCTTGTGCACCTTATAGCTAACACTGTATGCACTTTAAAACTTCATGTATCCTGGGAGCAAAACAGCATATAATATATATATATTATACAACTATCCCCCGAAGGGGAGGTGAATAGTGGTGGATATATACCGAGACGCGAAGCGTCGAGGTATATATCCACCGCTCTTCACCGACCCTGAGGGGGATAGTTGTTTTAGTATTTAGCAAATCAGATGGATAAAAAAATGCTGTTTTAATTTCTTCTTCTGAAACTTTCGCGAAACGACGCGCCATTTTTCTTTCCGTTCGCAAAACAGTGAATAGCCAAGGATATTCCGAGTTACGGGAGCCAATCAAAACGCGCGAAAATTGCTATCCACTGATTTGGTAAATACTAAATATATATATATATATATATATATATACATGCCTCATCGTTGTGAGAGAAAATAAAGAGAATCAGCTTTCAATACAGATTCCCACCTTAGCCCCGGTGCTGTCAGAAACTGACCTAATCCCGATCACAATCACAATCATAATCAAAACTTCAACAGCAATTTACTTATTAAGGGACGACTCATATCAACTTTCCATCTTAACAACTAGTGCGGGTTGAGTAATTTTCAAGTTTTCCAATTGCTAGAGTCCCTTAGGTCTGCACTCTGGCTGGTAATGTCTCAACAACTTGTTGGAGATGAAACTGGGACGCTAAAGTATCCAGGCTTCTCACTCATCCAAAACAACGCTCTGTGAATGGTCAGAGAGATAGCTCGGCTTACATATTGGTAACTTGAAAGAACGGAGGTCTACCGACTAGACCGGTGCGGCGTTCCCGCAGCTTCGCACGAAACGTCGTCACCTTTCGGGGATAATTCCAAAACCACGAAGCACGACCTAGAATAAACTGTTTTAGACCAATTACGGCAGTCTGTGGCCCAGGACCGCTGTGATTCTGGACGTCACCTGTTTATCAAAAAACTTTGGAAGGACAAAAGCTGAACCAGTTTTGCGCCAACAATTGCTTAGAAGATCACGAGGATTATTCTCCCACACGATACAGCCCCGTGGTTTCATATTTCTGGTTTATTAACAGCGTGGCTGTGTCGAGTTTTTAAATTTAAGTTACAGAGCCGAAAGTACTAATAAACAACCGCACTGTTCGTATTATTGATAGTAATGTGCTATAAACAATTCTCTGACTTGGAAAATGTTATTCTAAGTTCCTTGCACTTCGTTTCATTGAACCGAAATACATCAGGCTGAGATTTCGCAACAAAGTCTTATACGCGCGACTGCATAGAGCTTGTTTTGTTCTTGTCCGCACACTCACTTAGGTTAGTATCGTCTACATACAGGGTATGCGCATGCTTGTGTAGCGTGCGGATGCAATTTCGAGAGCTCCAAGATTTGTGTCTATATTTTGTGGTTAAACGAGTAATAAGTGTCTAAAATGGTAAAGGATACCGTGCAATCGTTAAAAGCTGAGAATGACAAGCTGAAGGAAAACGTGGAGGAGGTTTTTGCCGAGCTTAGGAAAGTTCAAGAGGACTTGAAGTCGAATCAAAGTGGCGGCCATGCTGCAAGAGTCACTGACAATCCTGATGTACCCAAGTCCTTGGACTTCTTAAGCAAAGAATATGACGATCTTATAAAATTTCGAGATCGAGCTTGGGAAAAAAATATTTGCCCTTGAAAAATTGCTGAAGGAGTTATCCACTGAAGTGTCCAAAGTTTCGACGGCCATCGATCATGTTCAAGAGTATAGCTATTCCTACAACGTCAAGCTTGTAGGCGTTCCTGAGCTGGGACCGCACGAAAATGCTTTTGATACGTTACAGCTTTGATTAAGAATCTTTAATGGTATTGGAGTGGAGGTAAAACCATACGACATTGATACATCTCACCGGATTACACATGTCATGCTATCGAAGGGCGACCTAAACCTATTATTTGTAAATTTACTCCAAGGATTACCCGCGAGCAAGTCATGGTGTTTCGAAAGGAAGGTTAGCAAAATCAACCCAACAAGGATTGGCCTTCCGGAGAATGTCTCTATGGAGCATATGGAATTTTCGCTCATTTAACTCCACGTCTTCAAAGCTTGCTGTCAGATGCAAAAAAGTTCAAGGAAAGGTCCAATTATGCATTTTGCTGGGTTAAAAACTCAATAGTATGGCTGAGGAAAAACGAGGAAACTCGACCCATCGCAATCGAGAGTACGAGGGATTTAGATAATCTTATGTCTCGCCAGCAATCACCAAGTTAAGAAATCATAAGTCAAGAAGCAGCATTATCAACTAAGGTAAACTTAAGAAAAGCTCTCTTACGCGAGCTTCCGTACTATTCTTGCGAAGTCATCTCTTCCCATGGTCAGTTTAATAACAGTCTTAATTCAAGCCTTCCTACTAAGAAACATCTTGAACGCTTACCAAGTTTTAATGATTTGGATATATTTACTTTAAATAGTTGTTTGGATAAATGGTCCGGCCTTGATGCCCATACTCCACCTGCCAGTTGTAGATACTATTCTCCGCATAGCTTTCGCCAATTGAAAGAAAACCTACAAATTTCGTCTCATTCAAATTCTGGATTTTCACTGTTTCATACTAATATGCAATGCCTGAAAAGCAATTTAGAAAACTTTCAAACCCATTTATTAGAGGAACTTGATTTTCATTTTAATATTATAGGAATCACAGAAACTAGAATAAAAGGTGAGCATGGTAATCTGGATTTCAATCCCTTGATACCTAATTATAACTTTGAGTATGTGCCAACACCTCTTTCCGCTGGAGGTGTTGGTATGTATATTGATGAGCAATTTAAGTATACAGTTATTGAAAAATGCTGTAATGAAGCTTTTCAGGCTCTCTGGATTGAGTTGCATCTACCCAAATATGCAAATATAATTTGTGGTGTTGTTTATAGACAGCACAATTCACCAGAGCGTTTCCAGGAATATTTTGAGGAAACAATTGAAAGATTTAGTGCCTCTGGGAAGAGAATTGTCTTGATGGGTGATACTAATTTAAATCTTCTTCGTTTTTACTCCTGCAAATATGCTCAAAATTTCATACTTTCTCTGCAAAGTTTTAATTTAACTCCAACAATTGACAAACCAACGAGAGTACACAATAATTCATACTCACTTATTGATAATATCGTCCTGAGTAATATAGAAGATAACATAGCTAGTGGTAATATAATTTCGGATCTAACTGATCACTTTTCACAATTCTGTTATCTTCTCTCCACTA
>BLFN01000209.1:2957111-2982111 GCA_014634225.1 Acropora yongei | reverse complement strand
CGGGACTACTCGCTTTCACACAGCAACCAGCTGTCCACATGGAATTTGGGCGCACAATGCCATTTGGATCTCCAAGGGGGAAATCTTCAATCTGAGCAAAAAATATAAAAACAGTTGTAATTCATAATTTCATTCCTTTACCGTGGTTAAAAGGTCATCATCTAATCGGTCTCAGAAATTACGCAGGTGGTTGTCACAAAGAACCTGAAGAAAGGTCCAGGTTTGAACGAGACTCGAACCGCTGCACATTGCCAACTGAACTAATAGCTGCTCACACGCGGCTTTACAAACTGAACTGAGCTATCATTTCTACCGGGAGCTAGTCAATTGCAAGCTTAAGAGGTCAATGTACAATGGAGAATATATGAAGTGATATTTGTTTATGATCTGCACTTTAACGATAAGCTATATGTTTGATGTGTCCCAGCTGTTTCTGACAAAAGCTCTTTTGTGGCTTGCTTAGCGACGTATTTTGTTGATATACCATCGTTTTAAAATTTGTTTCACTATTTTCAGATAATGCTACGTGTTTTTTTTTTTTCTGTGGATTTGATGTAGTTCTGAGATAACAGTTGTGGTAAAACAGCAAAGTGAAAGTAATCACAAATTTGAACAGTGTTAAGAAAATTTTGAAGTGATGATAATGGGTGCAACCCCTTGTAGATTATTGATGACGAAGCCATATGAATTTTTGACAGCTTAGGACAACTGTAAAAAGTTCACAATGACTGAACTCGTTATTCAAAGGTATTTCATCCTAAGTTGATAGGTGCTTTCATTTCACCAATAACTCAACATACTTTTGCTGCAATGGGTCCAGACAGTGGCGAACTGGGATCAAAGCGATATTTTGATGTCCCAGTGATAAGATACATGGTTCCCATATCTTTCCTGCAAAAGTCTTTGACGTATTTTGCGATTTTGGATTCAAATGTTTTCCAAACAAGGTTAAAGCTGCCGTACTGCGGTACCGCGTTACTGTACGCGAAAGTGGCCACCATGTGATTGACGTCGAACGAGTTTATGAAGCTGGGATTTAAGTGGCCTTTGTGGATTGCCTCGGTACCAGTTCCCTGACCTGCATACATGGCGTCGTACTTTTCCTTGGCATATTCTGAAAGAGTGAACCAGAGTATTAACTCTGAGTGAACAAACCGATTTCGAAAACAGATTTGCCTATAAGTTGTGCCCCACTCATTGGTGGTAAGATCGGCCTCCTCAATTCAGGTAAGGGGTTCTGGTTACTGTTTGCGATTGCGATTGCGATAGAAAGGAAGGAAGGAAGGAAGGAAAGCAGGAAGGAAGGAACGAAGGAAGGAAGGAAAGAAGGAAGGAAGGAAGGAAGAAAGGAAGGAAGGAAGGAAGGGAGGAAGGAACGAAGCAAGGAAGGAAGAAAGGAAGGAAGGAAGGAACGAAGGAAGGGAGGAAGGAAGAAAAGAAGGAAGGAAGGAAGGAAGGGAGGAAGGAAGGAACGAAGGAAGGAAGGAAGGAAGGAAGGAAGGAAGGAAGGAAGGAAGGAAGGAAGGAAGGAAGGAAGGAAGGAAGGAAGAAAGGAAGGAAGGAAGGAAGGAAGGAAGGAAGGAAGGAAGGAAAGAAGGAAGGAAGGAAGGAAGGAAGGAAGGAAGGAAGGAAGGAAGGAACGAAGGAAGGGAGGAAGGAAGAAAAGAAGGAAGGAAGGAAGGAAGGAAGGAAGGAAGGCAGGAAGGAAGAAAAGAAGGAAGGAAGGAAGGAAGGAAGGAAGGAAGGAAGGGAAAGTAGGAATGAAGGAAGGAACCATAACATTCAGAACTACCAAAGTAAAATACACTTCTCGTTTGCCTGGACTCCTTTATTTGGAGTGCATGGGTCTGTTGCGTATTAAAATACTGACATTTGCATATATCTATATGAAAGGAAGGAAAATGACGTTACTCACCTGAAAAGTGCCTCCAAGGAGTTTTCGGCCGATTTTCCCAACCTATCTTTCCCGCTTGAGTAGGGTCCAGGGCGTACGCGGAAAATAAGGCGATTCCGGCTTTGTTATCAAAGGCAGTCGCAAAGAAGTCATCACCCCCATCTTTAATTGTTTGACAAATGCAGCTAATTGCGACAGGATGGTCAATCTCAAGATCTTCAGGGATCATGCCATTGGCAAAGTACTTCTTGAAGCATTTTGCGGGAGGGTTGCAAGGTACGAGAGTTCGCCGCTCCGCTTCTATTAAAATGAAATCACAATCACAATCAAATTCATAGAGCAGTTTTCAATTGAGAATCGAGAAAGAAATTTTGCAACTGGTCTGGTTTTGCATTACTACGCTCAGTGATTGGCTAAAAAGAATCTCGCGCAACATTCTCAGACTTGTTGTCACGCGTTTTCCCGCCCTTAGCGCCAGCAGCGGGTACTTGCTTGGCATTAATATTGGCGAATTTTAGCGTCTGCATTTGTCCTGGATGGCCAAACACATTAGTTTTCGTTTGGCTTTATAACAGTTAGTAAAAAACCTTTTTAATGACAAAGTTAATAATGAATCATAATGCAACTCCGGCAAGGACGTAGTTTTCTCTTTCAATTACGCTTTTTTGTAACTGGTGTCATCTCGAAACTGACAGAGGACGGGCTCTTACCAAAGGAACTTAAGTTGTTAGCAATGTATGGCCAAAGCGAGAAGAACAATAGTAATTGGAGGTCTATCAAAAAAAGTACTGATGTGGCGACTTCAAGTTAAGGAAAAAGACACTAATTATTGAAGGATTGTCGACCTCAAGCTCTGTAAGGGGTGTGTTTTCCACGAAATACTTCCGGAATCATAGGTGGGAGCACGGTGTGGTGCCTCTCGGTTCCGCTTTCACTAAATATGTAATGACAGTGATAATAAAGACGGTGATAATGATCCTGGCCACGATGATAATGAAGATGCTACTACTGCTGCTGCTGATGATGATGATGATGATGATGATGATGGTGATGATGATGATGCGAGGATAATTTTTTTACTTATTATCATTATCATTGTCAGTACTGTGATCGTGATCGTCATCATCACCATCATCATCATCATCATCATCATCATTATTATACATTCTCGTAAGCTTGGACTGCTTTCTCCATGAGAGCCGGGATCGAACCATGGTCCAAAGGCCCCCATGGGGAGTTCAGTGCTTCGTTGATAGCGCTTTCCGCAAGGCATGTGCCGTTCCTAGGAGTGTTGTATGTTGGACTTGGCGGAGACTGATGCTTCCGGTATGTTTCTGATGGATGGATGGATGGATGGATGGATCCCTTTATTTAAATACGGCATTTTATCAAATTAAAATAGACAGCAATATTAAAATTTGGTTTACATAAAATCCGTACAAAATCCCGCCGACAAATGTATAAAGCGACGCATTTCTCATATAAGGTCAAATACAAAAGTAGGTACAATGGCTTACAATCGATATCCAGCAAGCCAACGAGAAAGCTAGACATGCATTATCCGAGGTTGAGAATTTAATAATAATAATAATAATAATTCATTGACAAATAGGTTATTAGTGATGATGCATGATGTTGATGATGATGCTTACATAGAAAGTTTAACTTTCTATCACTCAGAGCAGTTTTCAGAAGTAAAACCAGACAAAAGTAATTACAGACTCAGCCAATCAAGTTTTGAAGTGAATACACACTTCAGCCAATCACAGATCGCAGTAGTTCACAACTTGTTTTTTTTTCTAACCAATCAGCGCTCAAAGCAAGTAAACTCGGCCGCGCCAGACCCGGAAAAACGAAAATGGCGAAATTGAAATTGGTTTTAGTTGTCTCATGTTATTGGTTGAAATGTTCGCGCAAGCTTTTTGATCCAATCATAGAGCAAAGTAACCCGCAAAACCAAAGTAATTGATGCAATTACTTTCCATATTCAACTAAAAACCGCTCTAACTCAAGGTCAGTTTGACTTACTTGAGCGTACAAACGAAGAATTATTCTAGCCGATTTGTTTAATTCTTTTGGATCAAAAGTAAACTAACCGACACATGTAATTTATCTTGTAATATACTAGAAGCAAGTGCTTCCTGTTTCGTCAGGGGTTCCAATACCGAGAAATATATGAAAGCGAGCAAGGCGCCGAAGGCGGCGTGCTTGGATTGTTTCCAGGTGTTTGGAACCTCCTAACGAGAGGCTGACTATTGACTATTGTTTCGTCTTGTTGATTAAAAACTAAATAAATAAAAAACACTTCGGATAGAATGCGTAATTTGGGAGTTATAGAAGGTAATTTTTTGTTTATGACATCCAGTTATTGTGCGATGAGACAAGTTCACGGTTTCGGATGCCCAAAACTTTCGACGAAGAAAAGGCGTGTGGCACCAATTCCAGAATCTAAGGTATAAAAGAATCAAAGTGACACTATCGTTAACTCGTGGATATGGCAATGGAAGTGGCCGTTGATGCCATGGGTTCAACTAAAAGGTGGCTTTTATTTATAATAGTTTGGAATGGTCTTTGAAATGTAATAGTGACGGTGACGGCTCTTAGGGCTCTTTACGCGTCTGTCCTCCCCGGGGTTTTGGGGGGGGGGGGAAGGAGGAATGCGTTACGAGCGCAAGGAGGGTCTTCGCTATTACATTACCGCGGGAACGCTTGTCGGAAATTTTGAATGAAACGCCTAAACCAGCTGTGAGTGGCTTGAATTTTGATACCATTTCTAAACCTTTTAAAAAACATATTTTAGATTTGATCGCAGGCAATCCTAAACGAGATGTTTACGAGCAAATATACTGGCTGTTTAGCCTACGAGACCGTAAGCGAGACCCAAATGCGGAATTTACGCCCTAAGCGAAACGAGCGTCAGCCTACGGAAATATAATTGTTGACCATTGTTATCAGCAATGTAATTACCACTTTCTGCTTCATTTTCCCGTAAAAAAGGGCCACACTTAAAGAAATAACGAAGAGATTTAACGGTCACAGTTGCCTTTCAACACCGTTTAGGAATATTTGTACTATCAGTATCGGTGGAACAAATTTGCATATCCGTGGTTACTGTACAATTGCGCGTCTCCAGCTGTGATCGACGTTGTTTACAAATGAAATGCGTTTCTCATTTTGTTTGTTCAATTTTAGTGAACGCTTAGTTACAGATTTATTTTGACTGCACAATAATACTGATGAGGCTTTTTTATGTTTAGCAGTCCTTCTATTGATAAGATAGAGATAACAATTACTACCCGCCTCTACCGAAGATTTGTCCCGTCTGACTTGCAGTCTAGCTGTACACATTCTTATTGTCATATACTTGCGAAAAGCAGGAGATAAATGTTTTCTAAACTCATAGGAGCTCGGTACGTTTTCCCTTAAATAATGCACAATAAATTAGATCTAATTTGTAGGTATTTTTCTCAAGTGTTACAGAAAGGGTGAATCAATACTAAGTCAAGAGCCTGATTTCAACTTAGTTTTCTAAAGGGGGTACTGTATTATACCATGACTTCATGCTCCATTTGTTGAGGAAAAGCCTGAGTTAACTGACTGAACAACATCTACGTATGCAGCAGAAATGTCAAACGCTTTGACTTGTTGGTCACGTCAGCTAGCTACTTTTTTGGTTTAAAAGAAGGGCCACAATTGATCTTCAGTTCAAGTTCAATAACCGTAAATGCAACCTGTTCATATTCGTTTAAGTCAAGTGTGTTCTTTAGATCATAACAACAGGAAGCATCGAAGCTGTAGCTCAACCTGTTAGAAACAGTATAGTCAATCCACCAGTGTAACTATTTGGAATTAAGTCATTAATTAATCTTATAAACGGGAAATCCCGTTGTAACCAATCACTGTCTCACAACTTCGTTGGATAGTGGTTAGTTAAGAATTTTCGATAACATTACCTCATCGCCTTATATTTAGTTAGTGTTCTTTGCCATAAATGGAGGAATGCCTCAATTGTTTCTTTGATTCTTTGACTGTACTCAAGTTATAGCCCTGTTATTAAATCCTAAATTGGAGCCAAAATCTTTAAGGATTTTCTGTCTCGGAGAAATTCGCCCGCAGTAATTGATCCCAACTTTCTCCAGCCAGCTAGTGTGCCCAGGATAAAGGACTTTCTAGCTCAAAGACTTTTCCCGTTCGTCCGTTTATCCGCTTATGAAGGCATGAAGCCTGGTTGCGTAGCTTTGCGTCTGTTTTAGCAAGCATCACTTAGAGGTAACAGATAGAATACATGCATGCATATATGGAGGAAAAGTCCTTTCATAGACACGACAATTAATAATGGCACGGAAGTGACAAACGCTTTAACATGTTGTTCATATTGGCTTGATTCTTGGCTTAGAAAAGTGGCCACAATTTACGTTTAAAGTTTGCTTTTGTTCCCTTCTTCCCGAAATTAATTCCGATCTTGATCCCAGCCTTTTTTAATTGAGATATTTTCTCTTTGGTCACCTGTTCACCAGTTTGAATTAGCCATGTTCCCTTGTTCCCCAAAACCCCTGGGACACCGTCATCAATTAACTTTGCAGCTTGTAATTTTTTTTGCGAAGCCTAATTTAGAAAACCAGCAGACAGCAAATTACACAAGCAAATATAAAGCAGCGGTACTTCTAGTAGACTAAATATCCAGCAATCTAGCGACGAAAAGACAGCTGTTTTTCGGCTGCCTTTTTTATTAAAGGTCATTAAAAATTGTGCGAGTACGTAGAACAGTCACGTCAATTCATAGCCTCAACTCACCTCAAAGAATCCTCACCATAAACTAATCGAGTCCTCTAAGGAATTAGAGGCAAAGACACGGTAATCATATCGCAAGCCTCAGCACTAATTTTCTGGAGTATCTTTAACTTCAATAGTCTTACGGAATACTTACGAGATGGTTCACTGCAGTGGATGGGCGTGATTAGCGAGAATGTTCCAACAACGATTAGGCCATAAATTCTAATGACCAACATCATCAAAGGTTCAAGTCCGAGGTCGAGATGCTTGATTGTTACTGGAAGATGAACCTGTGACTACTAAATCAAGATCCTAATTTCAACGTTGTTTTCTGAAACCGGTGTTGTATTATATCATGATTCATGCTCCATTTATTAAGGAAGAGCTTTAATTAATTATACGCTCCTTTGGTGCTAAAAGCTTTAAAAATCCTATGAAATGAAAGATTTTGGCCGATCGGCAAAATGAAACCACTGTTAAACACAATACCCAAACTTTGGGCAATGAACAAAAATGTTTTGCTTCTCTTTTGAAAACTTCGATTAAGGGTCACAGATGATGGAACTCTTCACACATCCGAAAGAAAATTTATTTCATAAGCACTTCAACTGCAAAGTACTTAAATTATTCAGCAACATCTAATTACAAAACGAAAATTAACATAAACGAGTTTTAAAAATGTTGTTCACGTTGAATAAATTTTTGGCTTTAGAAAGGTGGCATAATCTACGTTTGAAAAGCCACAGAGACGTATTGATCATCAGTCTACCATACGAGATTTACAACGAAAGCTGCAACAAATATTTTTAAATGGTGGGGTAGACTCACATAAAACATACATAATTAAAAGTGAAAATGTGATCTAAAAAATTCCACGAAAACCTTTAGATTCTTTATCCAAAGCTCCCTGTTCATGCTAAAGAAGAAGAAGAAGAAGAATTATTATTATTATTATTTAAAAAAAAGAACGACAGGCTCGCTCAACTTTCTCGACGATAGAGTTGGGTGGAATTCTTTTAAAGAAATCTCGTCCAATCGTAACTAATACTTAGTCACAAGCCTAGAGAGATGATTTTTTTTTTTTTTTAATAGGAGGTTTACACTGAATTCTTGAAACGCGTTCCCTAAAATTATATTATGATTATTCACAGAAAGAAAGTAGGACCGCGGTTGAAAAAGTACGTCAGGATTTTTCGGGACTACTCAAGCCCAATATCTCTGGAATGAAGGTGCAGTTTCTAGCTCTACCAATGCAATTAAGCTGATAGGCTAGAGGCGTTTTCTGTGAGCAGGTGAAAGTTGTATAACTATGCAATTAATTGTGGAATTAGTGAAACGCACGTGCACCTTTTTTTCTCTATTTTTTCTCTCCTCTCTCTCTCTCTCTCTCTCTCTCTCTCTCTCTTCTGAATATGTTCTCTCGCCTCATCCGCTCTCGGACATATTCAGGAACAATAAGAAATATTTCAGACAAAAGTGTGAGCTTATAATTCGAAATTTCATAGCCTCAAGGGAGCATAATTAATCGACGTAACTCTTCCACTGGACTCAATCGTGGGCTGTCCTTTATATCTGACCAGATGATTCGTCATCGCTCCAGGCCAGCCTCAGTGCTTGCATCCAGCTGTTTGTGAGCCGTCCATAGGATCCACTGCGTTCCGGCCATTGTTCCTGTCTGCTGCAGAGATCATCATTACCGTCAAAAGGAAAGATAGAAGTAAGCACTCGTGATGAACTGCGGTTTTGACCTCAATGCCTGACCTCAATACTTTGTCACAGGCTGGGCCGCATGCGCTTGCGGCTCAGGCTTTGGTAGAAACTGTGAATCTGTGGGATGCCCTCTGTTCACACTATTGAATGCGTTTTCTTAGTTTTCGCCCTGATCTTGCAGCATATTAACGACCTTAGCTGGCCTTTGATGGCCTTAGCTTACATCTCGTCCGGACGCGTTGCCTTTCTGTTCCTCATCGACAAGGTGACGCTCTTAAATGATGTGTGGTTGCTGTCATGATCAGTTCCGGTTGCGTAGTATGTGACACTTTAAGTCACATGACAAGTGGCGTGATTAGTTCGTGCGCATACAAGCATGCTTGTGTTTTTACATATTGTATTTCTTCCAAGTTCTTCAAGATTAAAATATCGTGTTCTGATGTGTTGACTCGAAGCATATTTCTTGGCCGTTCTATCGACTCGACAGTTGCTGACGGGCAGCTGCATCCTTCACATGATTTTCTAAATTGTTAATTATTTACATACAAATATTTTATGCAATCTTAGCTTAGTCACCCTATGGCTAAACACTGGGTACTAGAGGAACAAAAGCATCAATTCCTCACTCAAATGTTCGCTACTATGACGAATACTCCCCGAAATACTTAAGTTTACACTGACATGACAATCTAGGAAGTAACCGGCTGCCGCTTAAACATGGCAAGTAATTAACAATTATTGGACGAGGTTGAGCAAAATAATTGATCTGCGAGACACTGACAAATTACGATATTTTGCGATAACCGAGTTCAATAATTGTTTTATCATTCGATCACGGTTCTTTTGATCAACTAAATATGTCAAATCACTCTCTGCCTGCTCGGGGAACCGATCCGCCATTTTCACACGAGAGCGTAGTTTCAATTACGCATGAGCAGAATATTATTTGCAGCAAAACATTTGTTTTTGTTTTGTTTTGTCTTGTTTTTTTTCGATTGGCTGCCCGCCCGGGTAGCCAATCAGAGCGCAGAATTCGCTTCAGCTTGCCCGGTCGTGAACTCTACCAATGTAATATTATAACATAGGGATTTCGTCCTAATGAGGTCTTAAGTAGCACTAACCAGAAAAAAAAATGCTTGAATCCGAACGTCATTCTTCAGACAAACGCAAAGACAATAACACTGTGACATTTGATAGTCAAGTGATCAAACAAAAACAAAATGACTTTCCTTTGTAATGAGGATAGTATAGAGCTTCAAATCAAGTGCCCGTCTTCTGACAAACTGCTCAGGAATTTGCTATCCAAAAATATCAGTTTTTCCAGTAAAAGCTATTTCAATCAAGATTCATCCAGGCAAATCAAGAAAAATTTAAAATTTTAATTAAAGTGGATCAAGAAAAGTTTAACATTTTTAACGTAATATCGTGTTAAACCATTTAATAGCCGTGATAATCGCTACAATTTATCCAACCGAATTTTAAAAAGGGTCATATTTTTAAATATATAGTTACATCAAACAATGACATACATTCAATGTATTAATTTTCAGACACGACTCTGAGCTTCCGGGGCAGATTTTATAGCTTGGTCTTGTTGTCTTTGTGGAATAGCTCATTATGATGTGGACCACGTATCTTTATTTGATACGATTCGAATATATCAGTGAATATCAGTGAATTCTCCCGATTCCTCATCTAATAGGCACGTGACTGTTGGCAAGGTGTTGCTTTATTTAGGTAAGTTCTGTTCGCTGGGACACAAATAATGAACCGTCCTCGTCCCTTTGTTTCATAAAACAACCTGCTATGCTGCTTCTTAAAAGCTCACTCCACTCTTTGGATACTCTGTGAAGTCATGGACGACAGGAAAATCGCTAACCCAAAGCTGGCAACTGATACTTTTTTGGGAGGTGAATGGGCGTCGATTTCTATCTTCGGGGCGCCAACTATTTTTCCACTATTGCAGCCTTCGTTCCTTGGATGGCCAAATTGAATGGCATTACGCTAACAGTTGGAAGTAAGAAGGAGCAAGGCAGGGAATTATCCCCTCTCCAATGTTTTTCCGGCCCATTTAGACCAAACCCGTTTGTTACCATTTGTATCCTCACCAATATTTCTTTTTCTCCCTAAAACAAATATAGCGGCGGGACATTGCGCCCTCGCCGCCAAAATGGTACGACTGCGCTGCAGGCTAGGTTTTCACCATAAACTTGACGTCGTTCAATATTTTCGGCAGCGTACTAAAATTCTCTTATTTTGGTTACGATGTAAACACTGAATGACAACGATCTCGTTTCCCTGTGATCAATTTGAAGGCTGGGATTTTTTGAGCAGATGAAGGAGCTTGCCTAAACGCATAGTACAGACGTTTCTACAAGATCTTTGAGCAATAAATAATAGAATTTACACCTGCAATCAACTGCTTGTTCTTTACCTGTCCACGCGACAGGTTAAAATATAAAATACTACTAAGTTCCCCCCCCCACCTCTCTCCCCAAATCTCTATTCCCGGGCTTGTCTGATCTCGCTGTAAATCAGTTATGTCTGGTTATGCTGCGCTATTTGATTCCGAACATTGCGCTTTGAAGTCTAGTACCACCCAAGTGAGCTAACAACTCGGTAGTTCTTTGATATTGCAATTAAAAGGTCAGCAAGAAACTGTTTAATGAAGAGAACTAATTTGATTAAAGACGAGACAAAACGAAACTTACTAGTACAACATATCTTGAATTAGCATCTATTTAATTGAAACTTTACCAAGGAAGCGACATATAACGACTTGCACAATCGATGTGAAAATCAAGAGGAGCGGCTGCAGTAGTTCAAATTAGTAGGTGCTACTTGCTGGGCTTCGTGTGGCCCAGCTGGGTGCCCTGTTAAGTAGTACGATTTAGTTTCAGGCATGCGCGTAAGTGGCGCTGTTCGAACGGTGACCACGAGGGCCACCGGTGACCACGAGGGCCACCGAGTTTAAACCTCAGTGTTAACATTTTAGTTTTTTCTCAGCTTTTTCGATACGATGGCTATGTAACAGCACTGCGAGTGTTTTTAACGGCCGCCCGTATAGGCATGTTTCATTGAAGGGCTGGTATGGTTGTCTCCGTTCGCAGCAACCGGTGGGTGACAGTCGCTATCGTAAGGACGTTTCCAGGGCTTAGTACCTTGAATCACAGCTAAACTAAAGCGAGACTATTGCTTCTACAGTCTAGACGAGCGGGAAATAGATTTAGAGGTTTACTATTACCTTTAGCCAAAAATTCTTCCAATTCGATCAAGCGCACGGATGTCGTCCAGATTTTGCCCTCGTCCTTACACTGTTCCTCATAACTGAAATAGACTGGGCACTTTTCGATCTCACGCAGCAACCAGCTGTCCACATGGAATTCAGGCGCACGATGCTAGTTGGATCATTAGAGGGGAAAATTTCTATCTGAGTAAAAAATATAGAAAACAATTGTGATTAATCTTTTCATTCATTTAGCAGGGTTAAAAATTCATCATCTGATTTACTATAATTGCGAATATGCCGCCACTGGAGAGTCAGTCATGGAAGCATACAGGACGGCTATCACCTAACTCTAATGTGCTCCCATTGAGTAGCTAAGTGGTGTGATGATATGTAGTTCAAATGCACTTCCGGTGACGTAAGCAGCATGTGAACCATCGTGCCTTGCGATCTTTTGTATGTAGTTCCCGCCATGTCGTTGAGTTTTTAAAAAAAGCAAATAAGAAGCTCTATCGCCTCCTATATAGCTCGTGGCTATTACAAGTGGTAGAGCACCTGAACTACAGCTAGTCGTCGGAAAGTTAAAAGTTCTGCATTACAGTCCCCAGTTTAATTTGTTAGGAGTCCCTTCGTAAACAGATCAGCTGGCACGTTACTAGTTGGACAATAAACTACGTTGATTGTTCTGTAGCGGCTCTGTACTCCCGCTCCGGATATTTAATTTAAGCTCGGTTAAATCTGATATACTCACGTGAATTTAGAGTATGTTACAGTTCCGGAAACCTATTTGAGTTAGTCGGAGTTGGTCCTGTTACCGGACCGATCAGAAGTTCTCAGTGAAGTAAGTTCTAGGAACGCTGAAGGTTTGGGAAGGATCGGCAAAGCGGGACTGCTATGTAAGTCAATTTTATTCCTCCTTTTAATTACATTATGTTTAGGTTTAAGGTTCGCATTGTATTCTCGCTAGTTTTGTATTGCACTTTCGCTAGTTTTAGACCGCAATTTGTTAAGTACTCAAACACGTGGCATAGCCTTCTGTGAATGCCACTTCGATTTTGTCGATGTTAGCTATGCTCCGCTAGCTCGTACTATTTTGTCTGATTACCGATTTCATGGTATAATAATCTGATCTTTAATGATTGTGTTTGCTAGTTTTCGTTTGTGTCCACTATTTTTCTATGGAATGATCGGAATGTCATCATACTTGTAAATAGGTTTTAGCTCAGTTTTTTGTATTAATATTTAAGTTTACGATATGGCCTTGATTTGGGGCTTATAATTAATAACTCGTCAAGAAAATTGAGTGACTCTCCGTAAAGTACATGTCTGTAATTCATAGCGCGTCGAAACTCAGCGACGTTGATTGTTGAATCTCTGGGTATCGACCGATACATGTTCCGTTGTCCGACTGATCTCGTACAAATTGATATTTAATGTCTATGTGTTTCGTTCTTTCATGAAACTGTGGATTCTTTGACATAGAGATGGCAGCCTGGTTATCCTCATAAATTGTCATCGGTGTTTCAATGTTAACACTTACGTCAGCAAGAAGCTGATTGATCCGTAAGCCTTCTTGCACAGCTGCAGACAGAGCTACGTACTCGGCCTCTGCCTTTGACAAATCCACGCATGGTTGCTTCTTTTCTGATCTTTCTTTCTTCTTCTTCTTTTTTTTTCATACATATTTTATTTATATACATAAATTTTTATATTACATTTAACACATATATTCTAAATACGAGACTACAGTACAGGTTATAAATCTAAATAAGCTAAAAGCTACACGAAAGACCAGTTCACCCATTTCGCGAATAAGATTTTCTTTTATTGCAATGTCTTTCAATAAAAATTCTGTTTCATACTGGAGTTTGATTTCTGCTTTAAATCCCGATATATTTGGGCACATTCGGCATCTTCTACAGTCCCACAAAGTTTTCCAATCAATAAAAAGTGGTAGGCACGCGTGTCCTCGGATGCCCAATACGATGTCTTCTGGGTTAAGGTTGATTCTTTCATTTTGGACTACAAACCAATATTCTTCAAAATCTTGCCAAAAAAACCTTCAATGAGGGCAAAAGTATAACAGGGGCCTTAACGCTTCTGGTTCAAATACAACGTGCAATTTTTAATGGAATAAAACCTATTTTGAAGAGCTTATCATTCATGTAAACTATACTATTAAGCATCATGGTTGCTTCTTGCTCCTCCAGCTGACTAAAGCACCGTTCATCTGAAATGTATACCCAAAAGTAGACTTTCGATCGTTTACTACTCCCACCCAATCGGCATCACAATCCAACACACTCCTCGCTAGCATCACTAAGAGTACTGCTGGCCATAGTTTGCAGTTCCCTTTAGCTACGTACCTTTTCAGAAAACTTTGCCACACCGTTGGCTGCAAAAGTGGTGTAAGGTCGCGTTGCAGGTGACAAATACAACAACATTCCAACAGCTGACTGATACTCTCCTTGGATGTGCAACTCACTTTCATCTGTAGCTTTAACAAGCTTGGAACTAGGATCTACAGGTGTATCAACCGGGTTGGCATTGCCAATACCAAAGCTCCTTAGCACTTTCTGAATGTAAGTGGGCTGGCCGATCCAGACTTTGCCGCTTTCCTGGATTACTTGCACTCCTACCAAATGATTAAGTGTTCCCATATCCTTCACTTCAAATCTCTCTGCAATGCATTTCTTGACATGAACAGTCTTAGCTTCCCCAGTTGTGCCAGCAATAATCATGACATCCTCATGGACAGGCTTATAAAAGAGTAAGCACCCTCAGCGATATAAATGCAGGGGTCACTTAGAGTTTGAACAAATCCCTTAGATAGTAAGTGTTCATGCAATATATAGTTCCAGCACCTGGGGGATAGCTTCAAGCCATACGGGCTTTGTTTAGTTTACAAACTAAATGTTCCTTTCCCTTGACTACAAAACTCTCAGCTTGTCTCATGTACACCTCTTCTTCTAATTATCATCCCATGTTTATTTTAAAAACCCACATGCTTCCAATTTCCTTGCGACCCTCAGGCAATTCGGTGAGGTTATACACGCCATGGTTATAAATGGAATCCATCTCCCGCTGCATGGCAATAAAGTGCCTCACGTACAGTGTTTGGCTTAACAATCTCTTCACTTGTCACTGTGATCCATTCACCCAGTGGGTTAGGTGGAAGTGGCTCCGTGTTGATTGCCGTACAGTGCTTTCTGTATCCTCAGCAGCTGCATCATTATCACTCGACAGTTCAATAGTTATGACCTTAGGGACTCTGCAATGATTATCAGGAGGGGAGGGAGGCTTAAAAGTAAGTTTCAAAGGGGAAATCATTATGTAGTCCCCCCCCCCAGCTTTCCCAAAAGCAGAATTAGTTGAGCCCCCCTCTTAAATTTCTTGATAATTTTTACTACCCCCACCCCCCCCAAAAAAAACTACGACCACTGCCACCGCCCCCAATACTATTGATCTGTCTGTCATATATTGTAAGGAATATATTGTCTTTCGTAAAATCCATGAGCCTGGCAAAATTGTTCAACATTACAAATACCTGAATTTACTTCTTTTCACATACTGTAATGCACTCCACTTCTGCATCTGGTACAAATAACACCTCGTAAGCATGTTCGATAACTGCCCATTTCCAAGCTGTCTGACTCATCGACTTCTAAATCGTGTTCTGAATCACTTGAAAACAGGAGCTACGGATCACTGGCGGTACCTCCATTGCCTTTTGTTTCCGATGATTCCTCTCCACGAGAACTCCACCGATTTATTAGCACTTCTTTTTCCTCACTTACTGGTAAACATTGTTGTCTAAGGAACGGTTTTAACTCTTTTGCCGTCAGAAGACGCACTTCCTGCTCATCATTCCAGTCAATTGTCGGCAATGTGGTTCGTTCTTCGGTATTCCCCAACTGGTAACAGTTGATTGTGAAACCCTACATTTGTTTACCTCAAAGACAAGGTATGCTTGCGCTACCTTTGCATGGCAAACTGTTTCACCAGGGAAGCCCAGGAGATTGTCTGGGACTTCAGCACCTGAGGGTGACTGAACTTACAACTGTCTTATACGACAGTATCTAAGTACAAATGTTTTGTTTGGGACAGTCATAGATGTTGCTGCAAGTTATGTTTTAAGTTGAATTTGGGCTTGTAATTGATACCTGGACTGTAGAACTTTTATGACACAAATCTATTCTTTTCCAAGGACACACAAAATGCTTTCTCTTTTCAATTCCTCGAAGAAACCAAGTCATGGAATTGCCGCAACGTTTTTGCAGCTAGATAAAAGTGCCAAGCTAAGAACATGTGATCTTCAATTTACATATCTTGCAACTGGATACTCTGCTGCTATCTTAGCTTGTACACCGTTTATAGATGAGTTCATCACAACAGCGCCCTCATATCCTTGACCAACTAAACGTCCTTGATTAAGTCCTTACTGCCTTGAAGGGTCAAGAATGTTTCTTGTAACTCTTTCTGCATCCATACTTGTGAGTTTCACGAACCCAATAAGCTCTTCGCACAATTCATAATCCTTGCTCACGAAACGAAGACAGACACGAAGTTGTTGTGTAGTTGAACAGTCTTGAGTTTCACCTGCCATCAAACATCAATATTTTCGAATTTGCTGCACAATTCTATCTCTCATTTCTTTTTCACGTAAGTTAAAGACATTTGCACAACGCAAAGTACACGTCACCTCAAATTCAGAACGAAATAAAGTTGCCATCTTCTTTTTGTTTTGCATCCCAATTTCCTCTAGCGCGATACCTCTTTACCCCAAAGCTATATGCTGGTGTCAAATATCGAGAGAACGCTACTCTTGCTTCGCATTTGTTCATCAGAAACTTGCTTTGAAATATTCGATGCTATATCATTTACTGGTTTACCTCTGGTAAGTCCTTTGACGCTTTGTTCACTTCCTTTGACTCTTCTGTTTAAGATTGTCGGAATTCTAAATCGCAGGGCCGCGATTTGCGGTCTTTCTTCATCCTACTGAAAAATGCTTCTGGTTTCTCTCACTCGAAAAAAAAAAATCCTCTTCTATTAGAGGATTGGCTTCTGTATCCAATGTGAGAGTTCCTTTGGCTTCTATGATGGGCCACCGTAGAGGCGACTTTCCGACTTTTCCTTCGGAGATACCTTTCACTTGTTTTGACAAATCATCCCCGAAGAGTTCAGCAGTCACTAAGTAAGTTGTAGACGCTGAGCAAAGATGTTTATAATCTCAATGTAGTTCCGGTTTTTATGTCTTATGGGCTCTTTCCGTCTAGTGCTAAGCTCAGTATTTGCATGTGGCAATAGAGAAAGGCTCTCTATTGCCTCTTGAGTGAGACCTTACCCGCCATTAATCTCACTGACCTGTTTAAGGATGGCGTCAGCAACGCGAGCAACAGCTGTCATGCCTTTAACAAGACGTTTGCACTTTTTGAAATTTTAATTCTTGCGACCTAATAGCCGAAACTGATCAACATCCCTGCGCTCGCTCGACGAAGGCAAGTTTGATGTCGTTCCCCATTGTGTGGAGTTTGACAGATTACTGTCGTTTAAATCACTCTCAATGACCTCCTCCTCACAGACATTTCTGAAGGGTTTGCGTCAGCATAGTAGTTAACGACTCTGCCATCTGGGAAAACCCTTTTTCCACGGTTTTTTTGCAAAGCACTAAAGTGAGCGCTCGCCATGTCTCCTTGGCGGGAGTCGATTATGACCATAGTCCCGTCCTTGTCAGTACTGCGTTTGGAATGCTTAGGAGCTTTCTCTCCAGGCACTAGGTGTACCTCCACATGAAGCTCGTGAGAAGCTGGAGAAGTAGCCGACATCGTGTGAGCAAAAATCCAGTTTTCGCAACACAGAAATAAAGAGAAACTGTTCACTACGAAGGCAATAACACAATGAGTTCACGCAGGCGCAATACTATCTCACGTGGTCCCTCGGTGGGTGACAAGGTGGAATACGAATTTGTGTCATTGTAATCACTTCGTGATTATGTCAGCCCTTTCGATAAGTAAAATTTGTGCCTGTTGTCCAAAAGTCAAACTGCCATGAACGGTCTTCAAGTTTGGAAAGATAAAGAAACCTCAACGTTGTGTGATGTTATCCCGAAGCCGCTGATTTTGGTCGTTTGACCTTATTGTTTTGCAGAGGACGACAAAGAATCGTACAAAGTTGTAACACGCACCTGGAGAGCGCGCAGAACGATCACCTGTTGTTTTGCGACGTTGCAGTTACCGTCGGTGTCCTCGTTGTTAAAGCTCCCTAGTAAAAGTTAGGGACACGGCATTCATGTAAACCAGGTTTTAATAGTGGCATTGCAAGAATTCAGTTATAATGCTAGTTAGATTCCCTTTTCTTTTTTCCTTCCTTCGCCCTTAGGGGCGAATATGAATAGGCCATTAGTTGATCGACAGTTCCTCCGCAGCTGGTAGAATGTGCGGTGGTATTTAATTAGCTCATCGGTTCAAAAAGCCCACGAAGTGTTCTGCCTATCTCTTTAATTGTTCCTCTGTATTGTGGTCGGGTTTCCATCCTTGTCCTTTACTGGCTTGTCCGTCTGCTAGAACTTGCCCTTCAGTTTTCTGGTCATCATGTCATCAAAAACAAAAACAACAAAACAAAACACCCCCCCCCCCCCCCACCCCGGAATAAAAGAAGATACTTAAAGCCGTGTAGCAGCTCTCGAAAGGTCTCACATCATGAATTAGCTTGCTGACCTTGCTGGCCTTCCAGATAACAATAAAACAAACAACAGAAACGATGCCTCCAACCCTAAAAGCAAGAGCACTTTCTCACAAGAATTACGAGCTTAGGAGAGTTGCTTCAGCAGTCTTCGAAAGCTGACACTTCCCGTTCAACTCTGATCAAATTCCACACACCTGGGAAGACCTGAGAAGGCCTTACACGTCAGCTATTTTTCCTCCGGCAGAAAATTGACAAACGACAGGGATATGCCCGGGAAGGATGGGGTGAGGGAGGGGAGGTTGAAGTCTCGAGTACATCGGCGCATTAAGGTAATGATCTATAGGGCTTACATAGGGAACGCAAAATGCCGCCAAAAACATCGGTTCTTATGTATGTTTGAGGAGTTCTGGGCTCAGCTGGTTTTGCGGTTGTAAAAAAAAAAAAGAAAGAAAAAAGAACCCGTAAACTGTAAACGCCAAGCACCAAGCAGCAAGGAGCTCACAAACACTAGTGCAGACGCGTGCATGCGTTCCAGATCGAACTGGAATTCAAAAATGTTGGATTTTCAGGAGGGAAAAACCGGAGTACCTGTACAAAAACCACGTGGAGCAGGGAAAAGCAGATCAGAGAACCAACAATACGATCACATATGAAGTGAACCCAGGCCACATCCCGCCGCCACCCCTGTTCCTTACCTTCGAGCGCTTTACAAAGGAAAACCGGCAGAAACTTCCCGCCAAATGTGACAATTCCAAAAGATAAAATGGAACACAGCAGCGTGTACCACTTGAAAGAAAAACCGAGGAAAATTTTTCACTTAATGGAACAGTACCATATTTCATCAAGAGAGCATGGTTTCATTAACATAAAGCAAATGGTGCAGTGATATTTCGGTCATTTCAGTAAAAACGAGAAAGAGGAATGCCTCTGGAGTTATCCCTTTTTGTCCGAAATATTTACAGTGGCAAGGACGGTTCCATTTGTTGTTGTTGTTGGTTTTTTTTTTTTTTTTTTTTTCATTCAAAAGGAAAGCCCTCTTCATTAAGAGTCAACGTTTCTGTCCTCAAGGTTTCATAGAATACCTCACCGCAGTGCCGACGGAACCGCAGTGTTGTTGACTTTACATACCCATTTACGATGAACAAAGAAACATAACCTCACAGTGACAAACAGCAGGTTCACTCTGCTCTACGCTGCATGCCCGGTGTAATTCCATGTGTATTATACCCCGATTGCAACTTTGAGGACAATTACCGATTGCCTTTCTCTACCTGGGTTCCTTGCTCTATTGAAAGCAATTACTCTGCTGTTCATCCGGGTGTACGCTGCACACCTATTTCGTGTTGTTCATAGCAGGAGTAACCGGTGCTTTGGCATGGTGGACTTCGTTAGTTGATAAGTTAACGCAATGACCTCAATAGCATTCGAATGGATCATACCACACGAAACGTAAGCAACCTCTTAAATCCGGGAACATTTTTTTACTTGATGAAACTGCCCGGCTGATTACTGATTCATCACCGGCTCAATCATATTACACATGCCGATCTTTTATCTACATCTAAGATCTCCCTCTACCTCTATGTAATTCTTTGAACAATCAGTCCAATGATTACATTGAGAATCATTTATAATCTTTTCCAAGGACAAGTTCACAATCATGAAAGCTTTATGCCGTGATTCCAAAATATCTTAATTGTCTTTTTCATTCTAGCTACTTGCGTGTCTTCCTCTCGTAAATTAACAGCAGCACGGTGAAGTCTTACAAGATAGACTCCAATGTGTTAAATCCATATCGCTGTGGTGCTCGGGACGATGCAATATCTTTTCCCTGTAACTTTGAATTCACAAGATATTCTTTACCCATTTGCTTCTGACTCCACGAAAGAACCTTGTCAATGCTTGGCGTTTCGAGCCCTACAATTTCAGCAATACCCCGGATGACAGCCAAACCATAAGGGATATCCTCTGTCATGTAACGGTACGAGAAGTCTGGCAGGAATTTTTCGTCCTCGGTCTTCTTGACTGGATGTTTGAGGCCCTGGTAGGCTGCATTGGTTTGTATCGCTGTGTAAAGGTTGGTCTTGTCCGAAATGTCTTCAGGATAGCATCGCATATACCACTCATAAATATGAACAACCTGTAGTGAAAGAAGAGCCTGACTATAATTGATAGTTGCTGGAACAAAATTCACATCTAACTGCTGTAACCGTTCATCAGTAGGATGCCTGAAGGGTGTGCAAGTCCACAATTGGTTTCGGCTCCATTAAATAAATCCTATACCAGTTGTAGAGCATTTCAGGAGGAGCCACCCACAATGTGAGCACAGTTAGTAAGGAAAACAGCGCAAAAAGGAGATAATAAACACAAAAGAAGAAAAGTATGCATCAACCAAAGAAGTAAAGCATGCACACGCAACATTGAATTCAAATAGACAGCGAACGTAAGCAATTAAGCGCGTGAGCTATGGCACAAAGGAAGCTGTGCGCGCTGCGCACCGACTTAGGCTTGCGGTACCTAGATCAGTGATAAAACAAACACAAATTTAAGAATACTGAAATGTAAGTCAACGATGGGGCGTTGATCTGCAAATACTGATAAACATAATGAATCAAAGGCTCATGTGAGCGATCTCGTGAATTCCATGGTAAGTGGTATAAAGGCAGCACATGTTTAAACGGGGAGTCTCAATGTTCCAGGGTCTCAAAATGTAAAAATGAAACGCTCTCCAGTATCTAAACAGATTCAGGAACACTAAACATAGCGACTGAAAACATTTGATTTGGTGAGTAAATCGAGTTATCGGTTCAAAACTACAGCAATTATACTCAAATTTCAGTTGGTGCTTGTTTCGGCAGGATGGTGTACGCCCTTTCGCACCTGCTAGGGCGGTCATCACACAACCCTCCTCTTTCCGGAACATATCTTCATCGTCGATCGTGTCTGGTTAGTATCTATCTTCATTCCGTGCAAATCTCTTTTCCGTGGTACACTTGGGATTGGCCAAGTATGGATTATCACATGCAGAAAAATTGTATAAGCACAGGGCTGAAGTGGCAACTGAGAATAAGGAAGCTAATTGCTTTGGGATTTCAGTACACAAAGTGATCCAAGCAAAGAGATCTGACATAGTTCTGTGTAAAGAGAAGGATAGGGAATGTTTGACCATAGATGTTGTAAAGCCTCCAGATTCTAGAGCATGGAGTAAGTAGGAAGGAGGAGGAGGAGGAAGTCTAAGTTCATTTAACTTGATAGTGAGCTGCAAATAGAACAACTCTGGTCTCGACTGTTAAGCCATGTGGAGAGGATCAGAATCAGAATCACAGAAGTCCATACAAAAGATGTATAATGGATATGGCAGATATAATGGGGGGGAAGGGGGGGCAAAAATCTAAACAGTCTCTGCACAAGTTGGTTGCAAGCAGAAGCATGAACTTTCAAAGGGAAATGTAGGGGGTGGAGGACCAGACACACTGAACCTGAACATTGGCCACACTTTTACAGTCGTGGCATAAGGCTGTAAATTAATTAGCACCTCCTTTATTGATGTATCACACAGTTTTATGGTTAACGATTAGACTATGAGTTCGAGTTTTCTACTAGTCAATAGATAGTCCATACAGCATGTAGTGCCCAGCTGACTATTATGAGAATGAGTGGTGTAATTGTTTTAGTAGAATTCCACTCACTACCTTCAAACTCATTCTTACGTTTCTCTATTTTACAACTTGAAGAAGCTCCCATTGTTTGTTTTTGTTCAAAACTCAGGCTTTTCTGCTACTCACTATCTATCATGCAATGGATTGCATGTGGCAAGCCAATCAGATCACAGGATTCATGATAGCATGTGAGTGGATTTCTATTAAATTTTGATAGTCACTTATTCATGAGAAATTGTATTTTATCAGGGCTCTTAAAAGCTTTTCACTCAGAAGCTCACAGGATACACTGTACTCCCTGTGTTGCTATTCCTAATTGTGTAGCACAAATTGACAATGATACCGGTAATGATGACAACAACAATGACTAACAGTCAACCCACACACATCACTACATGTAGGTCTGGGAATTAAACCCTAGACACACCTGTGGGAGGTGAGTGCCCCTCAGGGGTACCTCAAGGTACAGTGTCACAAGCTACATTTCATAACAATCATACCTTTGACATGTCGGCCCCTGACTTCTGCTCAATTATCTTGGCAGTGTGTACAATCTCATCACATATGCTGGACAGAAGGTTGGCAGCAGACTCCGTCAGGCCATTGTAGAACAGAGGTGGCTGATCAAGTGGAGTCCCATCCCATCCCTCCCACTGGCCGTACATTATAGATGTGTGCAGGTAGGCATTGACACTCATCAACTGAACACCCAGTAGATGACCTGATACAATCAGCTAAGGGAGGGGTCCCAAAAGGTACTGCAAAGTTTCTACTGGATCTTTCTTTGGAGTGACATCTCCAATCTTGAAACAGTAAAAACAGCATCAACAACAAACTGGAACAGATTAATGAGTTTGCTGTTCAAAATGGGATCTTTTGCAGGTCATCTAATGCACCACCTAAAAAAATACTCTAAAATGTGCACATTTTTATGGGCCCTGTATGTTTAGATTAATAATACTAAAAGACATATTTTCTGTTTGACCCTACAAATAATTCCTGTCACCAGAACTGAGGGGCTGTATAAATTACAGTATCACTGCAAATTTTTGTATTTCAATTATTTTGTGAAATCAGAGCCAAATTTCAAGCAATAAAGGGCCCCTAGCCTGTGCAATGGACTCAGCTCCAAGACATATGCAAGTCTTTGTCCTGTTCCCCTTAGCCTCACACAAGTCCTTCTGCTCCCTTCAGTCTTTACCTATTACTTGCAACAGTCTACTGCACAAGCTAAAGGGCCCTTTATTGCTTAAAAATTTGGCCATGATTTCAAGAAATGACCAAAGTGGGTCCATCCGTCTGTCCATCCATATATATAGGATATGGCTCCTTACAATCATTAGGGTTAGGCATACACCCCAAGTCAAATTTGAAATGTTGTAAACCTCTTAATTATACAACATTCCTTACATTACCCTTATATCATTGTCTGCTTACCTTCATGGCTCCCAATAGAGATTCCTTGGTGCAGAGAACCTCACATTTCAATCCAAACGCAGTGATACGACATGCCCAAGGTAATGACTCAAAATTCATGATAGTGCACTGCCGTCCTACATCACCCAACACATGGCGAACCTGGAAATCAAACCCTGGTTCCCCTGGTAAGCCAACTAAAATGGTGCCTGGTTTTATGTGTGGTTTCAAGGCATCCAAGAATACTTGATGGGCAAATGCTGGCAGTACAAAAACCACGATATCAATATCTTGGACAGCCTCCTCTGGATTTTTTGTGACTAGTGCTGGTTTGGAAAGAACATAACTTGGCTCCTTTCCTTTCCTATGTAAATTAACCTCAAGGTCCTTGTTTTGCATTGCAGCATTCCAGCGCTCGGCTTCATCTTGATATAAGCTCAGCACTCGCACATCCGTGCCTGTCAGAGAAGATGCAATACCAGCAAAGGCATGTGCTCCATTGCCACTTCCACAAATCAACAGCTTGATGGCTTCTGCACTCATTGCCTATTCATCAAAAGTGGTTATAATGTTAATGATAACAGCAACAGAAAAAGGAAAAAGTAATGGGCCAACAGAGGCCAAGTGTTAAATACACAAAAATATTTTTCCTACGCTTATTTCCGACAGTATGAAATTCTGGGTTTGTACCGTTTTGGGAGTCACAAATTCAAGGACTTTCAAGGATGCAATTTTTATTTTTCAAGGACTCAATGCAGTGCAAAAATAGAATAGGTTTTACCAGTCCTTTTTTTTTTTTTTACTATTTTGTGTCATTACTTCTTTGCAAAACATTTTCACCACGTTAGCCACAGTGACTTGACAAGCTGGTTTGGTTGCCATGAGCAACAAATTTTAAGGATGCCAAATGCATTTTCAAGGACTTTCAAGGCAGCAAATTTTTAGTTTTGAAATTCAAGGACTTTCAAGTTTTTCCAAGGTGGGTGCCAGCCCTGGAAAATGAAGGCATTGCAGTAATCATCAAAAGTCCTTTCGGGGCCGAATTTATTATGTATTACATTAATTAACAAAAGAAATGATTATGAAGTGCGGGTTAGAAATGAACTGAAGAAATGATCCTCACACTTTTTGGACAATATAAGCAATTGTCTCTTATACAATTAATTAACGTCATCCAGATAACCGATAGGTACATTGACATGATCTGTCAGCCTTTAAAATTCTTTGTATATTCAGCCCAATAAAACAATTGGCCAATTTCACTAGTATTCTGCAAATGTGATGCCTTGATGATTGAACAAATTGAGTGATTGTATTTTGATGACCACTTCTGTTTTCTTGTGGCAGTTAATCCTTTAAAGAATGAGACTGATTAAACCATTACAGTAATAGGACTGAGTGGAGTACAATTCAGGGAGTAATTAGGCAAGTAATTTCAAAATCAGCCAACCACACAGCACAAGGTCGATTTAAAATTGAGAGCACAATTACCCTGAATTGAATGACACACCAAGTCATTTGCAATTCATAATAATAATAATAATAATAATAATAATGTATGACAGTATTATAAACTATTTCACACTTTAATTTTCTCAACTTTTTAGCTGTTTAGACCTGAGGGGGGGGGGGGGGGGG
>BLFN01000209.1:2946767-2949267 GCA_014634225.1 Acropora yongei | reverse complement strand
TAGACTGCAGTTTAAGCTGGAAATTCCACATTGAACACACCGTGATCAAAATAAGTAGATTAGTTGGGATTATTACGAAACTTAGGCATTTTGTGCCACGAAATACTCTACTGCGCATCTATCATATCTTATGGGCTGACTTCGTGGGGTCTTGCAAGTAAATTTTACCTGACGAAAATTGTAGTCCTTAAAAAAGGAGCACTTAGATTTATATTTTCCGTAGAGAGATGTGGACATGCAGTCCCTTTGTTTATTGATGTCGATATTCTATCACTAAATTTTCTTTATTTAATGCATGATATATGAAATCGGAAGATACCCAGTAACATTTTAAACCTATTCAGCAACACTACCAGTATTCATTCTTATAACACGAGGTCTTCGTCAGCAAATAAAATCCATATTAAGAAATCTAGGTTAGAAATCCGAAAAAGAGCTTTCTCAAGAGTAGGAGCTAAAATTTGGAATGAGATGCCAGCATCATTAAGAGAGCTCCCAAAAAAACACTTCCAAACGAAACTCCACTCTCTCCTTCTTGATACTCTTAAGAAGCATGATGACTATATTGATGTTTCTCAAATGACCTCTGCTCTAAAAACGTACAAATAGAACTTGAGTTCTTCATTCAAACATACCTCGTAAGAGTCAATGAACTTGTAATTATGCTAATAATTTAAGTTGACACAATCTGTGCAAGTAATTATGTAAGTCTCCTTTTGTAAATTTAGTAATTACTTATTATTTTTATTGTAATCTCTTAGTGTGACTGTTCCGCCCAGATTAGCAAATGTTATTGGCAGACCAGTCCTCTTGTGTTGTATATTGTCAATTGTTCTTTAAATAAAGTTGGAGTTGAAGTTGCATGTATGTGTGTGTGTGCATGTATGTATGTATGTATGTATGTATGTATGTATGTATGTATGTATGTATGTATGTATGTATGTATGTACGTGCGCAATTCAATCAACGTCTTCGCGTAACGGGCGTACGCTAGCCGAGCCATGTCTACTTTGAAAGTGTTGGCCCCCCAAATTTTCTGTGTATGCAACCTAGGACCTTTAGCTTATGAGCCCAATGCACTGACCTCTGTATTACGGCACCGCCCATAGCTCAAACGGGGAGCGCAAGACTGCAGATCTCGGGGATATCATTTCGACTCCGGCTGGGTGGAGGACAAAAAACACTTCTTTTCTGGGTGTAAAAAAAAAGAAAGAAGGAAGGAGATCGCTTCAGGGATACTTTTCATTTCGTTACCTGTCGTATCTGACATACCGTGTAATCCTCCCATTTCTGGGCACCACATTGAGCCCCTCCACTTAACCGTACCGTCCGCATGGCTCTTATATTTGCATGAAGGGGGTCTGTCGCACCCTTGTGAAAGGCAGTTAAAAAGACACTTTTTTATATTTTTCTCCATCGTTTTATTATTATTACCACGCATGCTCATGTGAAAGGCAACACATTGCTTTGTGCGAACACTCTCGAATCTAAACGCGACCAGTCCTCGGCTGTGTGACGTCGGATCTGGCGTTTGTACCACAGACCCACGTGATGATCGTTCTTGACGTAGTCGTGCGGATTAAACATGTCCAAAAACCTAATCAACGTACTGCCTTAACTCTTCTTGACCAAATACATTAGAGCGTAATGCCTGCAACTCCAACTGGTGACCGCTTGCACTCTGACGATGTGTCTCCAGCGCTAGCCAATGCCGCACGATCCAATCTTGCAAAGGCCGACTCTCGTACTGAACAAGGGCAACCCTTGACTGTCCATCAGTTCGCCTTCCTCGCCGTCGTGCGTCTAGAGTGCCATCTAATGCGTGCGCAGGTGACTGCTTGTGTCAGTGTTGACAATTTACCTCCAAGGTGCGTCCTTCATGGGACGGGACGGTAGACGGTCGCTGGAAAACACCCCCGCAAAGTACGGCGCCACATGCGGATCATGCCGGGCAAGTACTCCAACTGTCGATGGTGGCCACGAATTCCATCGTCGCCGTCCATGTTTTGGGGTTACACGAGAATTCAGCATGCGATTGTCCACCACACCACTGGGGACAACCCACGTCACATCCCCAATGTTGGGTGTGATCATGCTGGGTTGGCTCTTCAGCAATGATTTTCGGGCTTGCAACAAGCGATGATACCCATCCATTCCTTTGTGCGTGTCGCCGGCATTCAATTGGGATCTGGTAAGGATACTCTTCACCAACTGCTTGACGCTCTTCAACCAGAACTTCTGGAAGGCGAAGGGATGGTACGCCACGTTGCCATTGCAGGTATTCGTGTGCAGCAATCCCACGATTAACCGGTCGGGAATCCGCCATTGAAACAGATTAACCTCGTTGAAGTCCAATTGATTGTGGGGATTCGAAAACACCTGGATCTCGCTGCCCACCACCATGTACCTGGCCACTTGCCTATTCTGGGGATCGTGGCGGTACAATTTGTCCAGCAATCGCAATTGACCGATTGGAGGATAACACTTTCCAATATAGTCT
>BLFN01000209.1:2916767-2919267 GCA_014634225.1 Acropora yongei | reverse complement strand
TAAAGCTGCAGTAAATGCTTTCGTTGGCACGGTTCAATCCGTTTCCATTAGACACTTCCCAACTCTGTACTCGGCTGATTTGTTGAACTGACGGTTTAGCTTCTTCGTCGATACCTTGGGCAACTTCAGCTTTTTCTCCAGTCTCTTAAGTCGCATTGGACGCCTTCTACTGACGCACGTAAGACCAGAAAGGCATGGGCAAGAAAATGGAACTGCCTAAAGTAAATCGAAACAAAATAATGTGCGTCTTAGTCACAGCTACAATTTCACTACGATGTTTCCATATCCCCTACCTGGATCGACCATTCAGCGAGAGACTGGCGAAAGAAGTGCAACAGTTAATTCAAACTTTATGAATGAAGTTGAGCTGCGAGGGAAGTGCCACCGGTTAATTCCACACCCATTTCTCGATACAATTTAGGTAAAATTTTCCACCAATAGCTCCTCATTTTTCCCTGCTTTAAATATAGTAGACACTGATTTTATCTACATCTTACCTCTGCAACACACAGTTGTCCAAGCAGACGATAACCTGCGCATAACCCCAACTCATTCAAGCAACACTTCCCCATTCCACAGTCTTTACTTTGACTACAGTTTGCAAACACAGGATCCTGATCCTGGGGAACTTCTTTTAAAGCTTTGTTAATACAGACGCCCACAGCAGACCTGTGTTCTTTATCTTGCACGCCCCTTGTTTGATGACGATGCTGATCGCCGGTAAGAAAATGACAAAATTCTGTGATCTTGCAGTCGACATCTGAAGAACAGGAAAATGAGCTTTTTGCAGTGGTTTTTATCTGGATAGCTGTAGGCACTGGCAGGCAACGACTGGTTAATTTATGGCAAAATTCTCCACTTTTGCAGTCTGACACAGAGTTGCATCCAACACTTGGTGGAGAATTGGTGGATGCAAAGTGTACTGTGAGATTTGGTAGACACATATTGAAAAAGACGTGGCAATATTGTCCCTCTGAACAATCAGAGTTCACCTTGCAGACCTGGGCGTTTGACTGAGTGGTCTTTGCTGCCACCGTTGTCTGGATGCTAGGTATCTTTATGCAAGTTGCAAGAAATGGATGACAAGTTTGATTTTGGCGACAATCTTTGTCTGACTTGCAACTGGTGGGCCTTCTGGTTTTTGTGCTTTTAAGTTTCATTCTGCTTCGTTCAGTCTGTCTTAAAAAACAAATCTTGAAAAAATCATGACAAGACTCATGCTTGCGACAGTCCCGGTGGTCTTGGCACCGTAGATTCGCCCTGTGTGGCCAAGCAGGGCATCCAACGGCATTATGGCAATCTGTGCCTTTGTCTTGCGCCTGCGAGGATAAGTTCAAACTAAATAGGTGCTGTAAAATGCTGTAAACTTATCCATCCATGCACTAGCTCAGCAAAACATACCTTCAAGTAATAGGGAGGGTTTAATTTCTATAAGTTGCTGAACAGTTAACATGCAATCCAAGAGTATTCGAAGGTATGAAACTTCTAGCTTCTAAACTACGTGATAGCACGAGAAAGCCGAAAACAACAATGGCCGAAATATAAGACTCCTAATGAGTAAATGTAATAATAAAAATTCTTAATAATCAAGAAAAAGACAATAAAATGATCTATCTCAGATAGTAGTAGAGCCCAGGGTTTTAAGTTAAGAACTTAGGCTCTAGGACAATTGACGGGTATTTAAGTAACAGAGCGCATTTTATATGTGTTTATCAGCGTATAATAAACCCACGCGAGATGTTGGGAAAACACGAGAAAGGCTTGTAAATCACTGGCCGGAGGCGAGTGACTTTCAAGGTTTTCTCATGTTTGCCCAGCACCCCAAGTGGTTTTATTACGCCGGTAAACTCATAGAAAAATGCGCTTTATTGCTTTTGTAAAATAATAGTCAGTATCAGCACTTTTCTATGAGTTTCCCGGACCAATAACTGATAGGACGAAGATCATTCAGAACGCGCGTGGTATCCAATTTGTTTTATAGAGAGTTCTTTTCAATTGAACACCGTGATTTAAATTGTTGCGCGCTTTCGATTCACCACAAGAGTTAAATAGAAAAGGCATACAGCTTTCAAGGGCTGTTACTCCCAGTGCAAATGAAATTTCTCCTATTGTTCCTATGTATTGCAACTATTACGGTGATTTTGTGGGAAAATGTCTTTCTCGGGGCTTAGAAAGCAGGGCTCATTTTGGAGAAAAACAATATCATTGGTATGTATTAGTCGAGAATTTTTAATTACGTTAACGATCTTGGTGAAGTGCGAGGTTACCCAGAATTATATTTTCGGGTCTCAATAGCTCTTGCAAGATCTGCTTTTTCGATATATACTCGACTCCGCAAAGTGGATATCTTTGTATTGAGTGTCGGCACCGTCATGCATGTTACAATAACCGTCCTTGAAACACCGTAACTTGATTGCTGCACATCATTCTATAAAAAAATTTCCCCTACCAAGCGTGAACTACTGAATATCAATTGAATTGGTCTTCCCTATTAATTACA
>BLFN01000209.1:2812276-2814988 GCA_014634225.1 Acropora yongei | reverse complement strand
ACGATTAAGTTGATTAAGTTGTTAAGCTACCAATGATACCTACAGATTTTGAAATTTTGCCAGCAATATGTCAGAATGATATATGTGGTTTCCGTGATAGATATTCATCCAAATTAACACCAAGAAAAGAACCTTTCTTAACTAGGATCATCTTGAGACCTTTAATTTCTATATTTAACTCAAATTCTTCTTTTCTTTGCCTAGGTTCGAAGAGTGGTCAGTATAAAATGCAGACTGCAGATTGCAGTTCGCAGATGGGGTTTAAAATGCAGACTAGATACAAAATGCAGACTGCTGACCGGGTTGAAAATGCAGACTGAGGCCTTAATTGTCACATCGTTTTTTACGCGATATATTTTCAATATATGACCTATGTATTTTGATTTAGAAATCGATTTTATGATAAAAGGTAACGATAAAAATCCACGACGTTTCGACCTTCCGGAGGTCATCTTCAAGTGCGAGTTAAAAATGTAAAAGTATAATAGGCCACTTCTGAATTACCTTTGGCCTCTTTTTCAAAGTGAGTCCTGGTGTTCATCCTTTCATATGAAAATTAGTTTTAATTCACATGCAAATGAAACTAATTTTCATATGAAAGGGTGAGTACCAGGACTCGCTTTGGAAAAGAGGCCAAAGGTAATTCGGAAATGGCTATTAGCATAAATATTGTATTGGCACCAAAAAAAAAGGTGAAAGTGAAACCATTCAATGCAAAAATCCAAAAAGTTGGAATGTTATGGTAGACAAATAAAGAAATGACTTTGGTGACCTCATCAGGACCATCAGAAAGTTCCATCTATCGAAGGGAATGACCCTAAGGTCATATATTAAAAATATACAGTATTGATGCCATAATTAATGCCTCAATCTACATTTTAAACCCAGTCTTTATTTCATACCTAGTCTGCATTTTAAACCCAATCTGCAATCTGCAATCTGCGGTCTGCATTTTATACTGGCCAGTTCGAAGATTACATAGTTTGACTTCTTAACACTTAAAGATTACTGATTTACTTTAAACCTGTCAGATAACTCAAGTATTTATAGTATTGGTTAAAGTCAGGATATTATTATGCAAGAAAAATAGATTTGTATCATCAACAAATAAAACAAGATCATATAAAATCATTGGAAAAATGACATAAATCATACATGTAGACTAGAAAGAATAAGTGACCAAGGACAGATCCCTGGGGTACACCACACAGAATTCCCTTATAAAGGAATGAGGTGCCACTGAATTCAACATGCTGTAGCTTGTTGCAAAGATAGCTTTTAAACCATTCAAGGTCCAGTCTACAGATTCCAAGTGCTGAAGTTTATCAAGTAGAGTATTGTTATTAACAGTATCAAAAGCTTGAGATAAGTCAAGAAATATTTCAGCTGTATACTTTCTCTCATCAATTGCAGAGGTAATTTTTTTCATGTAGATGTTACAAAGCTGGAGAGTGATTTTTCTTTAAGCCATACTGGTTATTAGACAATAACTTATAAAGGTAATTTATCAAACGACACTAAGCAATCTTTTCTGAGAATTGGAAACATTACAAAAAAATTGACTGATATTTGCTACGAACTTTTATTTTCGTCTCCAGGCCCCCAAATATTGCCCGAGAATCTAAAAATATGGGGAAATTTTTCAGGAAAATAAAAATTTGACAATGTTATGCGCTACTTTCTTCAGATGTTGAAGGGGATGTAGGTAATTTGACTATCACTTTATCTAGAAATAATAAAATGTATCCCATGACTGAAAAAAATCCATGTTAACCAGACTTCAAAAATGTCTTACCTGATAGAAGCAATGACTGGCAGCTGAGATTTAACACTGATAAATGACAGGCAATGCGTATTTCTAAAAAGAACGCTTACTCTAGTCCTCAATATCATCTATGTGGTAACCAGTTGAAAGCTGTATCTGAAGTTAAGGATCCTGGAATCTGCATAACTTTCAACCTGTCAGGAGTATGCAAAGCAACAACTGAAAAAATAAGGCAAACAGTATGCTTGGATTCACAAGACGAAAGATGGGTCCTAAAACTCCTGAGTTGTTTTCGAAAACTTTGTAAGAGCCTAGTATGTCCAATACTCGAGTGCTGCTCTCCAATTTGGTATCCGCACATTTAAAAAGACTCTTGAAAACATCTTGGAGAAAATGTCACGTAGAGCATTCAATTGTGCCCTTGGAAATATTGGGCAAGATATGCCCCACAAAGAATGTGTTTATGGCCAACACTTGAACAAGTGCTTATCGGTTGCTACAAGACAGTAAGTGTTATTGTGTGAGGTATTATACATTTTTACAGTTAGCATTTCATACAATTGTAAGTAATAATTGATGTTATAAATTATTTTATTATCAGGAGATAAACTCGAAAGGGATAACCTCCGTTGTCTCCTTTTTACTTTCCTATGGATTTGTGAATAAACAGTTATGGTTATTATTATTATCATTACTATTATTATTATTATCGTTATTATGATTACCACATGCACATTCAATACATATTTTTCAGTACTCGTCCGGGTAACATAATTTGCAGTCTTTCCTAGAAAACCTTCCTGTCAAACTAACATTTTAAACGATGAAATTGCCTTAGATTAAGTTGCTAGTGTACGTACTGTACAATAACTTTATCTTACAGATGATTTGCTCAGATATAATATAGGGCTTTAAGTTAAGATAGAATTTCCTTATACTGTTATTAC
>BLFN01000209.1:2804776-2807276 GCA_014634225.1 Acropora yongei | reverse complement strand
CTGTGTCGCCAGCTGGTCCGCACTAGAGCGTTGCACCTGTGGCGCTGTGAACAAGAAGAATTGTGTGAAGGGCTGGGTAGCTTCCTCGTCCTGATCTCCGGGACCATAAAATGGCGAATTTGTTTCTTGTACCCAGGATGTCGTTGTGAACTCATTTAGAGAAAATGATTCTCTGATTAAATTCGGCTCGCAGTTACCAGGAAAACTTTCAGTTTCTGACGCTGAGTTGTCTCTCCATCCAAAAGTCTTCAATTTTACCGATGGCTTGTCACAAGTCAGGGATGATCTTGGAATCTCAAGGAAAATTGATCCTGGTGTCTCCTTACGATTTTTTTCAACCGATGTTTTTCCATTCTCCGCCCGGTGCATTTGATTGCGATTCGAGACCCCAATGTGTGTCGACAGCTTATCTGTTGATATGTCCCTCTTCAGCGTTCTTTCCACTTGAGGTAAAGAACTGCTTTTCGATATTCCCGTCACTGAGTGAAGCGAGCAGAAATCCAACGTTTCATACACATTCCCCTCGTTTTCGATTTTGCTTGACCTGAGTTCCCAATTGCTTGTAGCCTTTTGCAATAAATATTTTTCTTTAGTGGTCTCTGGTGTTCTTTTGCTTCTCGTTGCTTTGTACTGTGGAGGTGGTGAATATGTATTTCCTGGTCGCTCCTCTTGACCAACGACCGCCATTTGTGCTACTGTATTGTTTGCAGCGCCTATCCAGCGACTTCCTAGAAGATACTCCTTTGTTGTTCGCGGTTTTACCGTTCCTACCTGAAATCCTGACATGTCTTCGTAGACCACGGAGAGTCGATCTTTGCTACGGGATTCTAAACCATGCGATCTCATGGAGTCTATTTCAAAAGGCGCGACAGTTATAGATAGAGTCTTGGGAAACGTATGCATAGTAATCCCGCCTTCGCCTTTGGTGGTCGCAGATACGAAAGAATCCACCAAAATGCCTTTTAATTTGACAATACCATCGGGAACAGGCCCAATGTACGTTTTCTCTATTCCCGTTTCCTCCACCTTTATGTTATCAGCACTGTTGGGAACAAATCGTACAAAGACAGGAAGTTTGATCTTGCTGACAAACTTCGAAAGAAGTGTTTCTCTCCCGTCCCACAATCCGTGGAATTTCGCTTGACAACTGGCAGGAATTTTCCACTCTATCTTTCCACTGGCGCTTGCCTTTTTGACCGTCAGGTAATTGTTGCGATGTTTTCTGCTTCTTGGCTCCAACCATAGTTTTTCTCCGGTCTTGATCAATGGCTCGAAGTTCGGATCGCCTTCAGTCACACGCACAAATTTGACATTTAAATGATTATCTCCAGTAGAATATATTAAGTCCTGAATGCTCAATTCTTGCTGAAATCGCTCTTCAACAACACGCTCTATTTTGAATGGGTAATTCAGCGGTATGCGACATTCCGTACCATCTGCGCTCTCAAACAGGACTGTTTCAACGCTTTCTAAGACCTGGAAAGTGTAAACTGTTCCGGGAGATATGGTTTTACACCGATACTCATCGTAGTATCCTTGCTGTACAGAGACTGATTGAGGAAGAGAGAACTTCTCTAAGAAGTCTTTGATTGAGTAGGATACTTTCTTAAGCGAAGACGCTTGAACGGAGTCCACGTTCGACATTACAGCGATCAACTGCTTAACGATGAATCAATTTCGATTTTTTTTTCAAACTGTCAGGAACGCTACGAAAATGAAAGTTAATGTGATTAGTTCATCCCGGTATCAGCGTCTTCCGGTAACAGATAGTTTTGAAAATGAACTTTGTTTACATTTCCATACTACTTTTAATCAGGTTCAGGAATTTGCATCCTGCCAATTTCACAGAAATCAGCATCACCTAGGAAGTGCTTAAAATAGAGTACTTCCAATGAAAACAAATGTAGTCTTAATCTTGTGGCAAGTGTAGAACCTTGCCTTTTTACGTTTGCTTTCAGAATCAACTTGAATCTTAGAGTCAGCGAACTCTTGTATCAAGATGAGTCAAGTTGATTTTTTTGCACGTGTCGGAGAGAGGCGAAGCCACGCACAGACTGAGATAAGGTGAGAATGAAAGCCCCTCTCCTTACATTTCCATCCTGTTTGTCCACTGCCTTAACTGTTAAAAGAAAAAAGTCAACAAAGATTTGAGAATATTGGACAAAGATCACTGGCTGCCGTCCAACCTTTATGAAAATGGTGAAATTGTGATGTTGTATGACAAGAGAAAAAGCAGTTTGTTGTTGTTGTTGAACCGGAAAACTTGTTTCAGGTAAGTCACATTTACTGAAGAAGCGGGTAGAACCTTCTTCATGGGACCATGCAAGCCAAACGTCCGGTTCAGCTTGTTTGCTGAAATCGAGAAAACGAAATTCAATCAATTATTTGCAATTTCGTCTTCACATTCTCGGAAATAGATTTATAACATTTTCCTTCTTATTATGGAGTGTACTGTTCAAGCAGAGTTTCCCAAAACAAAACTACTTTAAAGCATGGTTTC
>BLFN01000209.1:2730533-2733033 GCA_014634225.1 Acropora yongei | reverse complement strand
TTTTCCAAGAGTTTACCAGCATAATAACCCCACATGGATGTTGGGAGAATGCGAGAAAAGCTTGTAAATCACTCACCTCTGTCTTGTGATTTACAAGCTTTTAATTTATCAATTGCTCTCCCAACATTGCAAGTGAGTTTATTTCCCCAGTAAGTCCATAGAAAATGGTCTAGTGATTTGAAAAATAAATTATTGAAAGTAGCAGCAATCCTCTGTGAGTTTACCAGTACTGTGAATAACCCATAAGTTTTTGACCGATCAGAGTGCACATAGTATCCAAGTTGTTTTTTAACTCTGAATAAAGTACAATAGCTAAGAAGTCATCACCCCTGAATAAACAAGCACGTTGTGAAAATATTATTACCATTCATTCATTAAAATTCACTGTTCCGGCTCAGTAGGGTTTGTGTGTTTCTATGGTTACATAAAGCTAATTTTTACCCAGTTCTTCCTTGTTGAAAGATGATCTATTAGCGTAACTTTTGATGGTGGTCCTATGTCTCATAACATTATTATCATGTCTTTGCGAAGAATATCGCTAAAATTAAAATTAGAAGCTGTCGTCTAAATGAGCTATTTTAAAAGTATATTGTGACCTTTGCTTGGGACTTGATTGACAGGACCACTTCATTGAATCATTCAAGTTGTCAAGTTGGCACAGAATTAGATCAAATACAAAGTATGGACTCAAAAATATCTCCCTCCTAATCATCACAACCACATACTTTTTTTAACATGTAACAAGTTGGTAGTTTCATGATTCAAAACGAGATTATTTTCTCTCTTTAAATTAATTAACTAACTTAAAACAGATTATGAATGTAGCTCTACTGAAAGAAAAAAACTATGCATTGAGATCGAACGTATTCGTTCTCAGATGTGAAATTATCTATTAACTAAAATGATCGGCAGGTTTCCACGGACTTCAGAAGAAGAACAATGTGAGTGATCAATACAATTTACCACAATCCGATAAACAGAATCGATGACCTCTACGGTAACCATAATTGTATCAACCCAAACTGCGGTAAATTGTATACACTCTATACAGTCTTTCGAAATTTGACTTTAATAACAGCTTGAGAAAACACACTGGTTAAATTTTAATTTTCGTAGTTCAAAAAAGAATATAATCAACAGCAAAAATACAATTGCTCAAACTACTGTCTAAACGCACTACAGTAAATACAAATTTGGTCAAATTTTCGCATTTACGTATTAAAATCACTTGTTCGCTTTTCCGGAAACGGCGAGAGTTAACCCATATTTATTTTAAAAGCATTTTGTCTTCACCTGCGAGATCCCTAATCAAACTTTTCTTCACACGTACATGTACTGCAATTAATTTTGACGTATACGTTTAGTTTTTCATCGACACATGGTCAGTTGTAGTTCCTTTTGTACCCACTATTTCTGATCTTAACTTTCACGAAATACAAACCTTAATCGACTTACTCCAGACAGCATTTTGTCGGCATTGCACAGAACACTGCACCTAGTATTTCGAAGTCAACGATCTGAAGCGTTCCACCGTAACTGCGAGACGCTCAAGCGACGCGAAAGCTTTATTAGCATCACTACCAGTCACGACCCCAGCACGCCACGACATCACCCAATCACGTGTTGGTAAAAACTGGTTTGTACGCGTTCGACGCGGAACCTCGCGCGAGTTGGGTCCGACGATTAATTACTCCAAAAATACCATACAGGGAACTCTGAACTAGCAGAACAAAAGAAAGAAGACCTCTGAAATCCTGAAATAACCAGTATATTTCGCGTGGTGCCGCGAGACCTTCTCATCGATGTAGGCGCTTATAAATAACCACTGCACCTAGAGACGGACTTGAAATTTCTTGAAGCGAAAAAACCTTGAAAATATTTTAAACACTAGGCTGCTGGAATCTGGTATCAAACGAGTTGATAAAACTTCAAATTTCCCCCGTGAAGAGTACCGAAGCTGACGTTTCCAGCATTAGTCGTTCATCAGAGCGAACAGGGAAATTGTGGGGACACATGACTAGAAGAGCTGTGTCATTTGTGGAAAAGTGTAATCTGAACATATGAGTAAATTGATTGAGCGAGAAGCGTTCATTTATTCTGTGAGGGTTAGGGATACCGAGTTGAAAGACTTTTGTTCGAGGTCAGTTACGGCTTTCTGTGTTTCCTTGATGTAGGGAAAGACCACAAATTGCCATGTTGTGGGTTGAGAGGTTGAAATGGCGCGCAACTGGTTTGGAAGCGACTTTGTCAGTTTTTTTCAACATCACGAATATGTTCGCGGAAACGCCAACGGTAATACAGTGGCTTATAAAGATTAGGGTACATTAAATTTAATCAATGAGTGACCATCGGTTAAAATTGATTGACGAATACTACTGAAAACAGTGCATTCATCCAATTCCCAAAAACTCTCATTTAGCTGGGAGCGAGGTTGATTCGCATTATAATTAATCTTGGTTGAAGGGCCAACTGGACAACCTAAACGATACTGGCAGATGTA
>BLFN01000209.1:2648882-2651382 GCA_014634225.1 Acropora yongei | reverse complement strand
GGAAAAGGTATGATCAAATCGCTTTTGGATACTGCTGAACATAGATTTGTGTATGTACCCCCTACAATAATGTATTGCACAGAGGTGAACGTAGAGATACCATTTACTGAACAGCCTTTGAAGGACATCTTACCAGTAAATACTATACATGTATGAATATATATACAAATAGTTCTTTTGTAACACCCAGTGGTGGACCAAAACCTTGAGCTAAGGGGGAGCCCCTTCTCACTTCTCTTTTCTAAAATACCAGTATTTTTTTATTTTCTATTATATCACAGATTGCACATGTAGTGTTCAAACAAAATTTTGGAGCAATGGTGTTCTCCCTGGCCTGTGTGGCAATGGGCTTACACGCAGGCTACATAAGGAACACTTTTGATGGTTGCCCTGTGACTGTTTTAGTGGGAAAATCAGGCAGGGCGAAAATGTATAGCCTGAAGATGGGTCTCGCTCTTCTTGGTAAGTTGCTCACATGCCTTTACTAAACACATCATTTGAGGTCACTGAAACTCTCAAGGGTGAAGAAAAATCACTAACACTAACTAGAACACTGGACTTGCACATGATCAGTATCAAAGTTTCCATGGGGGAAGTCATGAAGTGTTTTATAACACAATGGAAAATTTACTCCCTCAGTTGGCAATGAGATCCTGGAGGGTGTGGGGGTGGGGGAGGAATTGATCCCTTTATGGTTACATAAGTACTCTACTCTTGAGTTGGGTATGTGTTAAGGAGAAGTTATGTTTTCATCATCACTAAGACCATCATCAAAAGCCTTTCATATTGCCTATAACATTGGTCTGAATTAGTTAACTATTCAAAGGCCTCTCTGAGATAGAGTACTGATTAAAATGGCGTATCAGATTTTTGGTCAGGTCATAAAATTAGTATGGTAGGGAAAAGTGCAGGTTTTGGTTATAAATTGGGTGTGCATATGTGTGCAACTCATCCCCACCCAATTTTAATGGGATTATCCCAGTTGAGCAAAATTAAAATTCTTTATAAATAATCACAATCTGTATTGGAAGTGTTTATTCCAGAGTGAGAAGAAAACAGTAAACAAAAGCTTAGTTACTGGTACTCTACAGCATAAAAACGTGGTTGTCACTGTTTGATAGGCATGTTGAAAAACTGCACCAACACATCCTCCAAGGAGGCAATATTGAAAGCAGGCAGTGTTAACACCATGGGCATGTTCATAGATGACCTGCAAAGCATTGCCTGTCTCAGTGATGTTTTTGTGGACTTCTACTCAAGTTGTACAAAGTCAACCATAGCACGAGGAAAAGAGGCAGTGCATTCGGCACTCTTTGTCACATCTAATGAAGTTGTGAATGGAACAGCAAGGCAAATTTGAGAACACTTAGCAACACACTTTTTTTTTTCCACAAGTCCCCTCACAGGCAGACTGAATTCTAAGAAAACAATTGAATACAACAGGAACAACAAAATTAAGGCATATCACTTCAAATTTCAAATGCAAAACCAAAGTACTGAAAAATATTACTGAAGTGCATGTGTCTTACATTGATGTTTGGAAATGTATGAGAGGCTATCAAATCAAATAGTCATGCAACCAAAGGAATACATAATGAAAAAATTACCCTCACAATACAATGCAAGGCATGCAATTAATGCAAAGTTAATGTTTCCACAGGTAAATTTTGATGGGCCTTAAAATATTTGACATTCGTGGACAATTAACACAACACAGGCCCTCAACTACATGTAATGAAATTCATCAAAAACCATATATGATAGGTAAGATGACATACACTTTATATCTTCCAGAGAGATCAGACAAATTGTGTACATCCCATTCACTGGTGAATCTATAAGGGTATTGACACCGGACGAAATTAGGGCGCATATGGACTACAAGAGGAAACTCAATTCCGGAGAGCTCTCTGCATCCATTGGGTCTTTAATCGCATTGGGGACTCGCTTTGCAACAACTGGGGTGACAGAAGTCACTGATGAGTACATCGTCACTGTTGCCCCTATTCTCATGGGAACAATGAGCGATGTAGTTCCTAGTTATGCCATTGTATTGTGGTTTGCTAAACAGGTTTGTTAATATTATTAAAAATTGGTATAAATGTAATTATATTTAATAATTGTTAGGCTCATTCCAATCAGGCTTAATGAACATTGGTGAAGATAGTTTACCTCAACTGCTTTTCAGTAAATATTTACCAATGCTTAACTGAAGTTACGGCAAATGATTGTTTTATTATAGTTTTAAGAGGTGACTACACCTGTGCAGCTGTGCACCGGACTAGACCTTTTCTAATTCAAAATGTCAGGCAAAATCATTTCTATGATGTGGCAAAGTATGAATAATATTATTTCACTAATAGGAAAGTATATTAAATAGTGGAGTTCAGGCCAAAATGGGGAATACATCTGCCATTCATGATGATATGTTGCCATGGTAATGCCCTTAATGCAAAATTTGACAACTAAACAATGAACCTTATTTTCTCATAAATCATAC
>BLFN01000209.1:2598150-2600650 GCA_014634225.1 Acropora yongei | reverse complement strand
CCTCTTGATTACTGCGATCGGTTTTCTGAACTAAATCAATACAATTAATAAGTGGAAAAAATTTCACTTACGTAGTCAGTCCTTTGTTCTTGAGTGAATTTTGAAAATTTAAGTCACAAATGCGTAAACGAGTGAAAAATAAAAATACTCCAGCCTCATTATCATAGAAATCGTGTCCTTGCAATTCTCTTGCCAGAAGTATCTTTCACAGATTTTCTTTATCGTGTTGTCTCGCCCAACATAATTCGAAGCATAGCATTATTCCATAACAGCCTGTTTTTCTCCTCGGTTCCCCCTTTAATGACAAGACGTTTCTTGCCATTTTCAGTGAACCAATATAGACCTTCCTTCATAGTCGGTCGAGTGATCGTTGTTGACCGGCGTTATTCCTTACCGAATACGTTTTTGTCGTCCTTTCGTAGTACGTATTTATCGACTTGACTATGTTACCGCTAAGATATTCATGAATTTGTTCTACTATCAAAACAAAGAAATTAAACAACAAACAAGTCATGCATGAAAACAGCATGAAAAATGATAACTCGTGGCACTGAATTGTCGCATGGGGTGGGGATGGGGGAACACACAGCACTAGTGCTCAGTGTTCGGGGAACAGATAACACGGGGGAACACAAAACGCTGTGACACCGCTAACTACACGGTAAAATACTGCCAAGCTGCACGCGCGGTGACTAGACTGCTGACCGTTGCTAGAGGATTGACCTTAGCAACCGGAGCCGCTGAACGCACACACTGTAGATAGGGGTGTAATAGGGCTGAAGAGGCCTTGAGAAACAACACAACGGTAAAACAACGCTAAGAATACGACGCAACGCTAAGACGCAACGCATCGCTAAGACATAAGGCAACGCTAAACAACAACGCCCAAAGGTATGATGCTTGCTCTTCGTTGTAAAGTAGGTTAAATTATATTTAACTATATTTAAAAATTAAAATTCAGTGTTACTTAAATGAAAGTTTACTTGGCTAGTTTACAGAAAAGATTACAGATCTACAGGATCCATTCCAGATGCTAGGGTATGACAATAAACTACATCCGACAACGAGGCCCCGGTATGGGGATACCGGGCTTCTGGGGAGGATGTCACTACCTCTTAATCGTCGCTGTGCTGGGTCACCCCTGGGCAAGGTGTAGCATCCACTAGCCCCCCTCTTCTGAGTAACCGAAGCGGATGGTGGATTGGCGTTCCACTATCTGTACTTGCCAAAGCCTGGTCAACGGTGTACTACGACCAAAGAGCACGCAAATCCCAACGGCTAGTCAGCGGATGAGCCAGTACCGCAGCGCCGACGCGGTTGACAAGGGTGTTGTAAAACCTGATCCAGGTCTACTTCAGCCATCGGATGCGGTTGGCTGCTCGTGTACAGACTGTCTTGGTCCTTCCTTGCCTCAATTCGGGGAGGGTCCTAAAAAAGGTGGACTAAAAATTGCTCGTTCACAAACTCCTGGCTGACAAGCCGCGGCCAGCGGGAATCCACAACAGCGGTGGAAAAACAAAGAAACCAACTACTAATCTTATCCTGGCATCATGGAATGTCAGAACCCTGTTAGACAATGAAGAGCGACCTGAAAGAACAGGTCTTATCTCTCGAGAACTAGAACGTTACAAGATTGCAGCACTGAAAGAAACTCGCTATTCTGACCAGGGAGAACTCAACGAAAAAACTCACACCTACTACTGGTCTAGCAAACCATCTGCCAGCGAAGATAAGCAGGGGTTGCTTTTGCAATATCAAATCATCTTGTTAAAGAACTTGAGTCACTGCCGACAGGAAAGAATGACCGTCTGATATCTTCAGGAATTCACATTGGTCAACAAAGATATCTGACACTGATCTCAGCCTATGCACCAACAATGACAAATGACAATGAGACTAAAGAGCTATTCTGTCGATCACGGGACAGCTTGCTCTCCGAGACTCCTGCAGCTGACAAGCTCATTCTATTAGGTGATTTCAATGCAAGAGTGGGAAAAGATCATGAAGCATGACCACAAACATTGGGGAAGTTCGGAAGAGGGAAAATGAACTCAAATGGTTAAATGCTCTTAACAAAATGTTTTGAATATCAACTGGCTATCACAAACACGTTCTTCAACTTCTCAGACAAGTGGTACTACTCATGGAAACATCCAAGGTCTAAGCACCCTACTCTCCTGGACTACATCATTACTAGGAGATCTGATTTGAGGGACTTCCGCAGCACCAGAGCTATCAGGGGAGCCGAGTGCTGTACTGATCACTTCATGATCCGTGCCAAATGTACTAACATCAAACCAAAACCTCCTCCTCTGAAGAAAAAAGGGTCAAAACCACCCAAGAAACTGAGCGCAGAGAAACTGAAGAACCAAACTGAGAAAGACAAACTTGTAACTGCGATTAGTGAAAATCTCCCACATTACCAACAGTTACTGGTACTATTGAAGAACAATGGGAAGCTCAAAAATGTGGTCTATAGTGCTGCATCAGACGTCCTCGG
>BLFN01000209.1:2578150-2583150 GCA_014634225.1 Acropora yongei | reverse complement strand
CAGGGATACCAATGTTAGCTCAAAGCATGCACTGGTCCCGGTGCACAAACACCCCTAGGAGAATGCCCGGGAATGCAGACGCCTGACTGATGCCCTAGCACAAGTGCCTAGCAAGACCTTGCTGGCATGAAGGAATGATGACACCGGCGTGTGCACTGGTGTGCATGCAGAAACGTTCCGCCAACCCCCCCCCCCCCCGGGAACACAGACACTACAACAAACAAGGAGGGATCCCTGCACCTGTGGATAACAGAAGACCGCCAACTGCACAGGTTTACCAACACGAGCTCAGAGCATACCCTGGCGCAGCTACAGGAATGAACAGAGCAAAATGCAAGGGGAGGCCGACCCCTGACGGATACACTAGCGCTGGTGCTTCTTGAACCACCGCTATCACGAACACTGACATAGGCATGCGCATTGACACCTGTGCATAGCAGTTCTGCAGACCCTCAAGGGAAGATAAGCCCTCTGTGTTGCTTAACTCCGTTTAACAACAACTGCAGCAAGTGGAGGGCAGGTACCCAGAACTAATGCGCCATTGGCCAGCAACCCAGGGAACGAGAGGGGAGGGAGGGGAAATGCAACCACAAACAAACCAGCAACTAACCGCTCGCCTAACCACCTATTCAAATACCACCGTGGTGCATACGTGATGGGTAAAAATGCTGCCGTTGCTAAAAGACCGACCTTAGCAACTGGAGCTGCTGACTGCTCACCCTGCAGATAATGGGGGAGAGGTGGCCCAGTGGAAACAACACAACACTAGACAGCAACGCTAAGAATACGATGCGATGCTAGGACAACACAAAGAGTACAACACCACGCAACGCAACACTAAACCACGCTGAGAATACAACACTAAAACGGAACGCTAACCAGTGCTGAGAATACAGCGCAATACCACGCCAACGCGGAGGATATAACGCAATGCAACGCTAAGACGCAACGCCACGCTAAACAATGCTAAGAATACAACACCATGCAACGCAACGCTAAAAAACACTGAGAATACAACGCTAAGACGCAACACAACGCTAAACGATGCTGAGAATACAACGCAATGCAACGCTAAAAAACAACGCCGAGAATATAACACAATGCCATGCTAAGACGCAACGCCACGCTAAACAACGCTGTGAATACAACGCAATGCAATGCCAAGACGCAATGCACCGCTAAACAACAATGCACAGAAGTATAACGCTTGCTCCTAATAAACTAAATAAGAATGTTTAACAACACAATGCAACGCTAAGACGCCACGCAACGCTAACCAACGCTGAGAATACAATGCAATGCAACGCACTGCAACGCACTGCTAGCCAACGCTGAGAATATAACGCAATGCAACACTAAGACACGACGCAACGCTAAACAAAACAAAGAATACAGCACCACGCAATGCAAAGCTAAACAATGCTGAGAATACAACGCAGTGCCAATGCTAAGATGCAATGCAACGCTAAGCAATGCTGAGAATACAACGCAATGCAACGCTAAAAACAATGCCGAGAATATATTGCAATGCCACGCTAAACAAGATGCAACACCACGCTAAACAACGCTGTGAATACAACGCAATGCAGCGCTAAGACGCGATGCACCGCTAAACAATAATGCACAGAAGTATAACGCTTGCTCCTAGTAAACTAAATAAGAATGTTTAACACAATGCAATGCTAAGATGCCATGCAACACTAACCAACACTGAGAATACAATGCGATGCAACGCACCGCTAGCCAACGCTGAGAATATAACGCAATGCAACGCTAAGACACGACACAACACTAAACAACACAAAGAATACAGCACCACGCAACGCAAAGCTAAACAACGCTGAGAATACAACGCAATGCAACGCTAAAAACAACGCCGAGAATATAACTTAATGCCACACTAAGACACGATGCACCGCTAAACAACAGTGCACAGAAGTATAACGCTTGCTCCTAGTAAACTAAATAAGAATATTTGACAACATAATTAATTAAACTGCACAAAGACACGACCATGCAATGTGCTACCAAATGAAAATAATAAAATACACGCTAACGCCACTCTATAAACGCCAACGCCCCGCCAGTTCATAAAATTAAACAAACTCTAGTGCATGTCACTTTAATATGCAAATTATGGCAAATGCCACTTGATGATAGTAAATAGTAGTATCCATAACATATCACACAAGTGTGCATGTGGCCCAGCTAAATAACAGAGGCTAATACATATAGAAAGACTTGACAAAGGAAGACCCCTAAGCACTAAAGTCACTAATAAGGGAGGGAGCAACACTAATAAAAGATAATAAATCATTAATTGCTTCAAGAGTTGAGGACAGCTTGCCCTGTTCTTGGAAAATATTCCATTTTTTTAATGCTGCTTGTCCATGAATTTTTTTCCTGTAGGCATGGTTAAGGCACTGACAGGAGGCCATGTAATCACATATCATCCAAATGCCACTGATCCTGACAACCTTGGAGAGCCTCTGACAGTTGATTTCACTCCGCCATTTAAAAGATTAAGGATGGTTCCTGCCCTTGAGGAACTGTTGAACACAAAGCTTCTAGATCCATCTGAATTTGAAAAGCCAAGTAATTATTGTTGGGGTTGAACTTAGACTATCTGTAAAAAATAGTATTAGTCAATCAAGTGGTGCACAAGCAAATAACTTGCCAATCATTCCAGCTGCCGTATGTCTGTGTTGGTCACCATGTTGAATTATTTTTTGTAAAGTTTCACTATCTGATGACTATTAGAAACACACAACATATTCTTCAGATAAACATAACTTTCATAACACCACATGATGCTACAGTATGCAACATGGCGGATCTCTCTACCTGTACCCAATAACTGTGTGCATTACGTTGGTCCACAAAGCTTAATTGTAAAAGAATACATTTTTCATTTGCGGATAAATCCAGTTCCCTTGGGAGTGGGTTATAACAAGTAACTAAGAGTCGCAAGGGTCTGGTCACTTTTCATTTCTCAAGGACTGCTTAGTATTCCTGCAGTTCCTAGAAATTGGATCTTCTGAATGTTCTCTGGTCTTATCCTTACATCAAGATTTTTTTTTTTCAATATTGTCATCATTATTGTTTTTAGATAGAGCCTTTTACATGATTGTTTTGGATTGTTATCAATGAGTTTGACCATTAGCAGGCACTAAAAAAGCTTCCTTTTCATTTAATTGTGTGATCAGTCCAGGAACTTGGGTGTAAGAAAAACTGGCAGTTTTTGTCAAGGGAACACTCTTGTTCAAATTTTACAATTAATGATTACTTTTAGAGGCCAGACAGTTTTTTGATGACCTGTGTGTCAAGCATTATGTTGAATGCAATGCTCCCAGAACAACTGCAAGATTGTTGGATAAAGTGAGTATTATGCACCTATCAGTGTTAAGCCCCAGGGTGGAGGGGGTGGGCTACCCATGGGAAATTGACTGAGTGAGCTTTTCCCTGAGTGGGGATTTTGACATTTTGGTGCTGTCGTGGGGTCAGGAGTCTGACATGGTCACCATCTTGGAAGATTGAAAGAACCTGGATATGAGTGTCTGCCACCGCGGGCAGATATTTTGTTCATTGTGCTTTTCCTGCCAAACTATGAGCGAAAGAAAGATAGGTGAATCTGTTTTATTTTCCTTTAAATACACACAGACCAACACTTCTTTTAGTCTATGGTGATGTGTACAACTGTCTTTGGTTCTTTTGTTTTTCATGGTTGTGTGTGTGTTCATACTCAGGAGCGTGCTTCATATTGGATACAAATGCTAATTATTTTTGACGTTTTTGTTTATTCAGGTTCTTGTGCAGTACGGTGAGGAACGAAAAGTTATCGCTATTGACGATACTTTTCTTTCCACTGTTAAAAGAACATTTAAAACTGCCAGAACAGAAACGTTAGTCTTCCAAAAATATGATAATCCGGATAAAATCAACAATTACCTATATCGGGCAAAAACAGTTACCCAGGGACACGAATTTGACATTTACTGGGTGCCCAAGGGTGGGGAATTTGACCCCTGTCCCCCCACCCTGGGGCTTAACATTGATAGGTGCATTACATTCTAGTTGATAACAAAGAGACAAAAGAAACAAAGTATAGTGGTGACAGATAGCGAATGGAACAAGTCAAGGTGGAGAGTAAGACATTGCAAAGTAGGGCAATCCAGTTACATTCAGATTAAGGCTGGTGGCACTCAAAAGTGCTTCCCACCTTTTCGGTCATAATAATATTGTAATTTGGTGGATTTTCAGTTTATCTCAAACTGATGGAAGGGTTTACCCCTTGAACTCTGGTTTACTCCCTCGTCTAAAATAGACTCCATGTGCCGTTAAAATATCCTGGTTGATGTGGCATTTAATTTGATTACCATCATGTTAATTTAGTATCATTGATAAATGTGATTAGTGTAATCACCTCACTTGGCATGGAACATAGCTTATGAAGCAGTGACTGCTAACTAAATCAGTCGAGGTCAGACCAAAACCCAAGTTCATCACAGCGCTTCCATTATGGTGGACTGGAGCTGTTTCATGCCTTGGGAACACATTTGAGCAGTGATATTATAGCTATTAGGTTTATGAAGTTATGAACACTTCTGTTATGAAAGTATGGGGCAAGTCATCTGTTGCGTTGTAATAACAGTTACTGTTTGTCTTTTGAAAAGTTGTGCTATTGTCCCCCTCCCAAGCTCAGTAGGTCAAAAGCTGTCATGACCCTGCCCTTTAAAGAAATTGCACCAATTGAGAGCTGGAATTTATTAGACTAGGTGCTTGAAAGACTGTAAAAGGGTTTATGTGTCACCCACACCTTTCTTGTAGATATATTCCCCTATAGCTCTTCTTATCTTCTGCACAAATTTGTTCTCTTAGCTTGTTGGTGAATTTCTGGAAGAACCATGCATCAACCCAACATTCATCATAGATCATCCTCAGATAATGAGCCCACTATCAAAGGGGTAAGCTGAACCCCTTTAAGTAAATTTCATAGCATT
>BLFN01000209.1:2560650-2568150 GCA_014634225.1 Acropora yongei | reverse complement strand
TTGTTACCCACCTACCTCAAGGCAATGTCGGAACCACTTCGCCGCTGCTTCAACGAAGTGGGTGTGCCGTTTCCAACTCCGACACCAAACAAGGTTATACGTTAGTGCAGGGATATCGTCAACCAAACCGATCGATATATCGGGTTGGAGGGGTTTATGAGATTCCCTGACCCTGTGATTGCGTTGAAGTTACCACTGCTGAAATAAATCAAGTAACACGACTACGAAATTTATCGCCCTCTCCTCGCCTAAGCCTTTTCAGAGCAATTTCGTCAGTATCCAGTTTGGAACGAGGTAAAATGATTTAGGTTGAGAAAGAAACAAGAATCAAGTAATCATGAGACATAATCTTCGGGGATTTTTTTTAAGGACGAATTTCCTCATGATTGCCACGAGGTTACTCAAATTTGCCCGGCTTTGAAAATTCCAGAGGAAATCGCCCATTTCGAAGAAGTCTTATGAATTATGCAGAGTAGGAGCTAGGCTATGGAATGAGATAACAGCAACGTTAAGAGAGCTCCCGAAAGAACGATTTAGAACTAAACTCCGCTCGTTTCTAAGTGGTTTATTACTGCTGAAGGATTCGGGTTTTAATTAATGCTGTTATCCAACAATTCAAGCCTCGCTGGGTATGGAAACTTTGATCATCGGTTGATGCCTGCCTCCCCATCCTCCCCCCCCTCTCCCCACTCACCACTGAATCGTAGATTGGCAGTCTTTTGCCACGCCCATTTTAGCGTCCTTCCCCACCAACCCACCCCCGTCCACTGAAGCCTAGATTTGAGGATTTTTGCCACGCCCATTTTGACATACGATGTATGAAATTATCGTTTTTCTGCTTACTGGCTGCTCACTTTGCAGCTGGCTGTGAACCAATTTTCTCTAGCTGGCTGGAAAATTTCTTGTGTGTCTTGCTGGCAAAAAGGAGCAGATAAGCATAATTGAAAAACACCTGAAAATGCCATAATAACATTTATTTTTATTAACTGAGGTGTAATAATACATTTCTCAACAAATTTGTCGTTTGGTGCCCCTGGATATAGTTTACGTTGATATCTCCCAATTTACTGCAGCGTTGAAGAAATACAGATTAGTTGATATCTATAATTTTATTTTTTATTTTGTTTTTGGGTCTTGATTTCGCTCAACAGATCTATCAATAAAGAGCACTTCAAACCTCACAAAAATCCAAGGTAGAGAGCCCCACTTGAGGACGAGCCTGAAAAGAGCCAAAGTTTCCCCTTATTCAACACCAATCTCTCTTAAAGCGAAAAGGAATCTTAGTAACTGTTCAGTCAAAAGGTCACTCGATTCCTACTAACTACCAGAGTTTGTTGTATGGGGACTGTACTGACGTCCACTCTGTGCAAAGTGGGACGGCTAGAGATGGGTTCCGCGAAAAGCAGGAGTGTTTTGTCAGATATAACAAATTCCGAGAGCGAAGCCCTGGGGATTTTTTATTTCTGATGAACTGAGAACATGACGTAACAAATAATGTTGATATTGGTCATTTGACCAAGTGTGGGCTCCAGTCTAGCAGAAATCAAGTTATGGATCCATACCCGAGCGTATATGGTTGACGCGCCCCTGCTTTGTTGCGTAAGTCATCTTAGAAGCTATCTGAAGATTTCTCTCAGTTTTACACTTTTATTACTAGTATTTCTGCCGGGATCAACGCCCAGTCGCCATTGTCACCCCCATTTTAAATATTTTTCTCAGTTTATTAAGTTTATTTATGAAATACTATCACCGAAATTTGAACAACCCGCAGTTAGGAAAGGCTAGTCGGGGCGAGCAATGTTAAACACGTATATAATAAAATAAATAAACGATTTACAGAACAAGAGAACAGAACAAGCTGAGGTAATATAGTTTTGCTATCAAATGACACAAATCAATATAAAATAAACGAGATAAATATATATAATCAGCGTATTTTGAGTGTCTCTGGAGGAGGAGACCATGAACTTTACTGATGAACTGAGAACATGAAATAACATATCACCTTAAAAATTACTTGTTTATTACAATTAAGTAATGTTGTGAGTGTCCAATGAAAGCCCTACACGTCATTTACTAGCAAGTGAATACGTATTGGTTTAAACATGAACCGTGGTTAACGATATATTCTGGACTTGTCTTCATCGTCGACATCGTCATCGTTGATAATCTCCTTTGCTTTTCTTGTTCTTGGAAAGTCATGTTCTGTGTTTCACTAAGTGTGCCATCTTGGCCGCTATTTGTGCTGTTGTTTTGCTTGCAATTGGCAGAGACAACTCTTTCGTCTCGTTAGATTCCGCTACAAAATTGTACAAGGACGCAAAGTTTATGGAATTATTTGGAAGGCCATTAACTACGAGAACCTCGTGGCAAACTATTAGACACAAGGTTTCCAAGGTCCTCCAAGGTCCTGACTTCAAAGGAGCACTTTCAGCACTCAGAAACTTCTTTCCAAATTTTCTGCTATACGACGAGACTGTCTCCCTTCTTCGTTTCCTTTCTGAGAAAGGTGTCACCGAAATACCACCAGTCTGGAAAATATTGGAGCAGTTGCGGCACCTACACATATTTGTACAGCCCTCTCGTCTAGCAACACAAGGGCACTTTGTCTTTCTTTCACCGTCCCTGCAAGATAACTGATTAGCTCCTTTGTTGTATTTTAGTGTGTTGCCACATGTACACCCTTTATTTTGTATTTTACTAGACGGCTTCTGTGACTCTTTTGCTGCGTTGATATTTTCATTCTTACAATTATAGCAGCGACATTTCCTGGAACAAGATTGACTTTGCCTGTTGCACGGGCATTTAGAAGAAGTGCACGATATTTTGTAAGGATCTTTGGTGTTCTTTCCGCAGGTACACCGTGTTACCATGAATTGATTTGGTCTGGATTCAGGTAGAACTGATAATTCTGCAAACAAATGAACGAAACTATTGTTAAAGAAATAAGTGCAGAAATATTTACCACGATTAACCAATGGTAAGTTATGATTGTTATGTTCAATTGTTAACTGTTACAGTAGGATATCTATCGAGGGGAGATCAAACAATACAACGGAAACAAAGAGTCTCGGTAATAAAAGCAATTATTCAAATTAGAGATGAAACTGCTCTCGGCTGTACCAGTTGCACTTGTCATATGTTTTATTCAATTTAAAATTATTGTTCTTAGTTGTGTTTTAGGGGCCTTAAGCATAGGCTTTAACCGATGAAGAGCCTTTCAGGCTCAGAGCTGTGAATAAACCAGCATAACATTATAATAGTGGTTATCGGGTCAAAAGCCTCTTCTTTGAGGTGTTCGCTATTCTTAGTTTTTCGCCAAGATGCCAAGAATGCTTCCAATGGTTCAAAGAGCCTCGAGATAGTTTTATGGTGAAACTAGCACGGGAGAGTCCGTTAACAAGCCAAATAAATGGATGGAGTTGAATTCTTGAATGCTTAGCACGGAGATGACTCCAAGACTCCAAGACGTCGACTTTGCTATCGCGAATATAAACAGAGACTATTAGACAAGACAACACCTCTTGCAGTAGATAGATCTCGAGGTACGTTTATGCAAACGTGATCGTCGCTCGCTTGATTTTGCTCACTCATCTTCTTATCCATAATAAAATGGTTGAACGGGGAAATATCTCCTATTCACGGCTTCGCACAAACAGGTGGAATATGACATCTTGCCTTTCGCTTGTCTACCGGTCGTTCGCATATTTCGCGCATACGTAAACGTGGATTCACTCGCCCTGGAATTTTTCCTCATTTTCCAACTTCAAGCATATATATTTTTCAGCTTTTGGTCGGTAAAATTTTTCATATGTTTGGTTACAAACGGAGATCAAAACGCTGTCTATAGATATACCGCTTTTTAAGAAATTCTGTAGATAGGAAGAAAAGAAGAAAGCAATAGTCGAAGAGTTGTTTTTTTCCTTAAGCTGCCCTTCTGGTATCATATATCAGTTTGAGAAGATTTCACCGGACTTTTTTTTCATGGCCAATTTGAGGGGTCAAATAGATGCGTCATGTAGTCGCTATGGTAACAGTTTTCTTGAAAAAGATACGATGTAATAAATTTATAATGTTTCATTTGTCTCTGGCGCAAATTTTCACATCGGTAAGATTAACCAAGTTGTCCTTCGAAAAGAATTTGTAAAACTTGAGTCGAGAAAATGAAAACTATTTCGAGCTACCTTAATATCCGGAGTCTCGCCTAGTAAGTGGTTTACTCCGTGAACTGAGTTGGCAAGTTTGTAGCAGATAGCACAATAATAATAACTGTTATCGTAAAAACTCGAACTTGTAAATATTTTTTTACCTTTAGCAGCATCATAGTGACCTGGTCCTGAATGGTCGTAAGCCAGATAAATGGGTGTAGTAGTGACAAAAACTTTTGGCAGGAATGGAATGGAAGGAACAGTCGGCAAAGCTGTTATGAGGACAATTGGAATACGGAGGATGTTAGCACAGACCTTTGCACAGAGATCACCAATTTCACTGGCGAAAAAACCATCTTTTTTAAAACGTTCTATATCCACGATAGCTGAGGTGCTAGACGTCCATTCTTTGTAGTCATTTATGTTTTCATTAAGTTCTTTTACAAAAAGTAATCTCAACTTTTTGGCGTCAAGTTCCTCAGATTTTCCGAGACCCACTGATAAAATATGCTGTCGAGTTAGTTCGTCCGAACCTTGCAGGATGACATGCTTGTGTAACTGTCTTGCAGTTGCTCTGAAAAAGCAGTTTCCATCTTTGGAAATCTGATCCAGTTTAAGACGAAAACCAGAGAGATTTCTGATCAAATTATCAAGGTGCTGTGCTGTCAAATCGAACTCCATTGTGTTTAATTCTGATTCCTGTTTACAGAACTCAACCGTCGTTAGTTTCACTGGCCATAGCAAAGCAATCAGATCAAGGACTTTGCTGTTACATTTTTTTGTTAGTGTGTTGTAAAACTCTTGAAGGTGTAAAACTCTTTGCAAAATGTAATTCAATACTAAGTTTGTTCTTAGCTCTTCCACCGAATTTTTTAACACGTAAGATGGAGATCTGCATGAACTTGACGTTTCCGTTGCATGGATGCCGGTGATCTCTGAATTATTTCCCGATAAAGTTGGTGATGACATTGGACTTGGAGTTGTTGTGTTCACATGAGAAGTTGACGACGTCATCCCTTCAGTTGAGGCCTCTAACTCGATCGGCAAGACTGGAGTTGTTCTTTTGTTAGAGAATTTTTTTCCCTTTCTTTTGCAGTTCCATGCATATAGGACACATGTCATCACCGCTACAGCGAGCTCTAGCCCGATTTTTGATACACCACAAAGCAATGACCTATTGAGGTGCCTGTGGAGCCGTTCGTTCTTTTCCGTACCACATCCCACGGGTATATCTGAGAGACAACCCTTCTGTATATGCTTGCGCAAGTTCTCAATTTGAAAAAGGGTCTCCAGACTAAATACCCAACACGTCCACAATATACTTCTTAGTCGTTGAACGGATCCTCTTCGGGAGCTTCGTTTCAGCGCTCATGACGGAAAATCGAACAAAAAAACACCTAAACATGAAGCTGAGACATGGTAGAACAACAGTATTAAAACAGCAGTTTGAATTTCATTATTATAGTTTTAAATTTCGCGAGTAAAAATCGCGAAATTTAGTGAGAATAAGGGAATATGCCGTATAATAATAACTTACGATAGCTCTGTTTAATTTAAATAATCTTTTTTACAGGAGAACTAGAAAAATTAAGCGACGGCTTTGTGTGGTTTAGAAAACCCACAGAAACGTCACGAAAGCGGACAGTCAGAGGTAATAAATTGTGTGGTAATTTAACTCAGACAAATTTCAAAGGACAATCATGTCATTTTCCAGTTATAAGCCATTGACGCTTAATCTAATAGTATATTGTAGCGTTAAGCACAGTTTGATAAACTAATAGCACGCGCATTACAATTCGAAATTCATTAAAGTTACCAATTCTAAATTCTCTACAATTCTCAAATCTAATCAATATTTACAATTCTTTACAATTCTCAAATCAAATCAAATGATGGTTTTTGGAGAGAGAGAGGGGAAACCAGGAGTACCCGGAGAAAAACCTCTCGGAGTAGAGTAGAGAACCAACAAACTCAGCCCGCTTATGACGCTTAATCTGGGAATCGAACCCGGGATCGACACATTGGTAGAAGGCGAGCACCCTCACCACTGCGCCAACCCTGCTCCCCTGAGCTACTGAACATGAGTGCTTTTATCAATTGTGAAACACGAGGAAGTGCTAAAGCATTTTGGAAATTGATGTCTGAGCCATGCATGTAATATCCAATACATGTCCTTTCTTAAGCTGCAATTTTAGTATGACACATTGATTTTAGTTTCGTTATTTTTGGAAGGTATGAATGCTTCCGAAAGAACAGAAAACGCAGAAAAAGAGGTAATGTGTCATTTACGTCCAAATCACATCTTTTTTGGATTAGATTCTTTGACATAGCGGCCTTTTTGAAGTTTATGATAGAGTTCTTCAACAAGGTGTGACAAATATGCTATGTCGAAACCACCACAGAAAACAAAAAAAAGGGAATCTCACGGAGCTTTGGCTTCACCCTCTTCTCCACAGCACGTAATGAAGCAAGGAAATATAGTGTTTTTGTGCTGTATTTATTTTTAATAATTTCTTTGATACTGTTATATGCATGTACAAACGATATCAATACCATGTAATGTTGCTAACGCAGTAAGGTTTGGAAATCTGTGCTGACATTAATTTTTCATCTACATACAGGCCGACATTAATGTCGAATTAGCCGCTCCAACAGCTGAAGGTAAGCGTATGAAAAGAAGACGTCGTGATATCTCTAAGAAGTTTTTTTCCAGTGTGTAGTGACTACATAAACATACAAATTCCAATTCTAGTTCATTATTGTAGAACGTCTCAGAGATAACAGCCTATTTGCAATTTTTCCACAGAAAACCGAGTAAAAAGACGGAAGAGACATTAATGTCCTTTCTATGAGAGCAGAGGACATTTTGGGCAAGGACACCTTGATAAACGTCAGGAACCTCACTCATACAAAATGAGCGAACTATACAGGAAGTAAATTTGTGGGAACAGCGTAGAAATTAAAAAGGAGAATAAAAAACTCACTATCAACATGTGCTCACGTTCTCCACAAAAGGCCTAAAAATTTAGCCGGACAGCCCCAATGTTTTCACTGATTAAACTTACTGTTTCGTAGTTCTCATTGTCGTCGTCGGCGTCGTTGCTTTAAGCTTGACTTGAAATGTTAAAAATTAATGACTGCGTGATTTTATAGTCTGTATAAAACAGTATCCGTGCAATATTAATATCAGTTGATATAGTAGCATCGTTGAAGAAGCCGAATTGAAGAATTTACAAATTTGGAATTTTGAGACGTTATGTTTTTGTTCTATACGAATAAGATAAGGCATTATCTTTTTTTTCGCGTTAAAACTGTTTTAGGTGATCATACTAAAAAAGTAGCAAAGAGACAC